>APFE031286801.1:38745-98531 GCA_000404065.3 Pinus taeda
GCACATGATCACAAAGTCACGTCAAATACTTACAATAATTATAAGGTGAAGCAAATATTAGAAGATAGATGGCAATAGTTTATGGTAGCATTAGATTCCCCTACGGAAATATTGTACCAAATGTTCCTAAAATTATGATGTTTTTGAGATGAATTCACTATAAATTTCCATAGCACGTCATCGATAGATTTCATATATTCGATTGTAAGCCCACCGAAGAATTTAAATATTTCAAAAAATGTAAACATTAATATCATATTTAGATATTAGGAAATATTTACACAGATGTGAGTAGGCTGTGAGGCGTTTTACTTTCTTTCTTTCTCAAAAATAAATAAATTGTATTTTCGCATGCTTTTTAGAGGTTTTATATTTCATTATTATCATGATAATAAATTTGGTTGAGCTGGAACATAATTAAGGTTTTATATTAGGATAGTAAATTTGGTTGAGTTGGAATTTTTGAGTGGATTAAGGTTAAGTTAATTAAACAAAGATTTATTTAGGGAAGAATAAGTGTTTCTGGAGATTAGGTTGAGACTATTTTAGTTGGCTATCTACAATTGGCTTTGTTAGGGCCTTGAAAATCTTATGAAGCATTAACAATCTATTAGAAGTGGTAGATTATTTAAAAGTGTCAACAATTATAGAAAAACATTGAATACATTTTCTCTCGTTTATAATGACTTAGGTAGGCCATGGTTTTAAACTCAACTGAATTAGCGTGAGATAGGATGTGAATGATTTTCTATTGTTTTGGAAAATAAAGAACATGAGCAATATATAATATGTTCCACCACCTATACTAAGGATAAACATAGACTTTCACTTCAGCAGTTAAGATTGTAATAAATATCATGTATTAATCTAAATGCATTTGTATTATTTTCAGTGCATTGCTTTGTTTTGAGTCCAATGAAGTACTATTGTGAGTACATTGTTTTGAACATTATTGTAAATGTAAATATGATATATTAGTTAGAGTGTTTTGGATGGCTATAAATAAAATAAAATTAAGCATTCTACATTTTCAAATTATCATCACTAGAATTAGGTTATACAATCGTTGCTAAAATCGTAATTTTGGATTGATGAAATTGTTTTCTTAATTCAAAAATATATTGAGCACTTTAGAATACCCCCAATTTCATTCAGTACTGGAATGTTAAAATATGATATATACAGTTCCATCAATCCAAAATTATGGTTGTTGGATTTCAAGAAAAAATTTCAATTTCTCTTCCCATTATGTTCAATGGATCAAAAAAGGAAAATTCAAAGTGCATTTACTACTATAGAACATTATGAATGCACTTGATTTTTTAATGATTGTTCATTTCTAGTAAATTATTTTGAATATTAGTATAAACTTAGCTATATTTTGGCTTTAGGGTTTAGTGTAATTTGTTAAACTATAGATCCAATGCATTAGTATAATTGATTTAACTATAAATCCAATGCATTTCTAACATGAGGTTACATATTATGAGATAAAAGATAGTGTACTCTTATAGGTTTGAAAATTGTTATTGCAACCTCGGGTTGACCAACCCTTTATCTCAATATTCCTATAAGAGTTGGATTGAGGAGAGCCCTAAAAAATTGTATTGTAAAATCATTCATATATTTACACCAAAGTCATTTTTTAAGGGAGTGCTCCAAACCTTCATGGTTGAAAGTTGTACTCCAAAATATAATAGACTTAGATAACCACTTGCTAGATATTCTTTGACTTTTCCAACCAATTGTCACCTATCGGTTAAACCCCTAGTTGCTTTTTTTCGTGGGTGTAATCTCTGGAATTTCCTATCCTCTATGAATAACAATATTTATCCTTACCTAGCCATTCCAATTTCCATTTTTCATGGATATTGTGTGCTCTAATCATGTATCCTCTAATATTTCTAATATTATTTGATGAAATTTCCCTACCATATCTAATATGATGTAGTTTTCCTATTGCCTCCAAAATTTACAATGCACTCACAAATAGTACTTTGTGATTGCTCTAAATTAAGGGCGGACACCTATGGTTACCATGCTCACTTTCAACATTCTTTCTACTAGTATACAAATTCTATTCATCTTAATACTACTTTGAAAAGATAGTACCAACCCTTTTAACATTTTAGATAATTAAAACTATTTTAATTTGAAACAATAAAACTCTTACAATTTTTCAAACATAAATATTAAATTCAAGAATATCAAAATAATCCCTTAAATTTATTAAAACTTGATAAAATAAATCTAATTTTACTAAATGTTAAACATCATTATCATCACAACCATCATTTACTAATAATTATAAATTCTCTAAATCTTCTTACTTCTCTCCTCTATATATTATTTTCAACTTATTTTACTTGTTAAATGATATTTTCTTTTACAAATTGTTCTTCCCTGATTAAAACTTCTTCTCTGTTAAAATTCATAAAATTAAATTAAACCTCTATATATTATTTTCAACTTATTTTACTTGTTAAATGATATTTTCTTTTACAAATTGTTCTTCCTGGTTAAAACTTCTTCTCTTGTTAAAATTCATAAAGTTAAATTAAAAGTGCACTAAAAAAATTTAACATTGAAAAGAACATGTATTAAATCCATTATTACGTGATTTTAACATATAAATCAAAACGTTTTACCAATTCAATCATATGTAAGTAAATAAAAAACGTTTTACCCATTCAATCATATATAAGTAAATACAAAATTACTTGCATGTGATAGATTTTAGTTTTTAATATTTCATTTTTCTATCAATATACACAAAAATTCAATCATATGTAAGTAAATAAAAAACGTTTTACCATTCAATCATATATAAGTAAATACAAAATTACTTGCATGTGATAGATTTTAGTTTTTAATATTTCATTTTTCTAGCAATATACACAAATATCCATAAGTAAACTTATTTGCATATGATAGATTTTAGTTTTTAATACTTCATTTTTCTTACAATATACACAAACATCCGAATTAGCATAAATAAATATAAATCTCAACTCCAAAACTACAGGTTAATTATTCAAAAAGTCCCCATGATTTGAAACATGAACTTGATTGATGAATTTTACAACTAATTTGGATAGAGATTTAAAATATTCTAGATGCTAACTATGGTTAGCATCTTCAATATCTTTTTGAGGATTTATTTGAGCAGCAATAATTTTTTTTGTTTAAGTGAGGTAGATATGTGATAAGTGAAAATTATATATATTTAAATTTTATGTAAAGATAAGTATGTGTTTTATATTTTTAAAATAATAAAGGATTTGATGTTATTTATTGATATAAATTTTTTGAATCTTATTATTTAAGAAAATAATGTAATAAAAGGTAAGAAAGTTAAATTTTATTTTATTTTAAGTTAAAAATAATATCATGGAAAAAATCATAGGGTTAAGAATAAGGCTGAGAAATTTTTTTAATGTTTTTTATTTTATTTAGTTTTATTTTTAATTTAAATTAATTTATATTGGTTAAGCCAAAAAAGTAAATATTACATTTTTTCAATCTTATACTCAAGAGCTTCTAGGCACAATTAGATAATTCTAGGTTCTTAATGAAATAAAGTGAAAATCATTCCTAATTTAAATTGTTATATAATATTTTTTTCATCTTAATTAATATGCTTTAGTTATAAAATTATAAATAAAATAATAAGTGAATTCTATATGAGCTGTATCATTTTTGGAATTAAGTAGGATGTGTTTTTGAAAAATATGTAAGTATTTTATTTTAGATTTAGATGTAGAGTACTATTTATTATCAAAACATGAGTTAATATCATTGTTAATGTGATAGGTTAAACTTCTATGAGTTAAAATCATTGTTAATAAGATAGATTAAAATTTTATTATTAACTAGATAAGTTAAACTATTGCTTGAAGATATGCATATAAGATTTACAATTTTTATGTGAAACGAACAAAATATTTTATTGTTTGTTAAGACAATTTTAGTTAACAAATTTATTGAAAGATGGAAATGGAAAAGTCTTTAGGGACAATAAAGGTGTTATCGTTACATTCTCTATAAATTATTAGATAATTGATACAAACAAAATAGTTGAGAAACAACCATTAGACCAACTTAAATCCATCTAAACTTCAGATTTAGATTTATCTAAAATGTGGATTTACCAAACATATAGAAGGATCAAATATATTTTTTTACTCTAAAAGTCTACACCTCAAAAATTTGACCCCTCTGACAACTTGATATATATTAGAATTTAAAATAGATATAAATTGATTGAATTATTAATTATAATTAATTTTAAATATAATTATTAATTTTCTTATTTATTTTATTTTTATGTTCAAATATTTAATAAAATATTCTCTTCAAAAACACCTCTTAACACATAAATAATATCCTACTTATTAAACCATTAGAAGAAGGAGACTCTCATATCCTCATCACACCTATCACTAAACTAACTAGTAGTGATTTCAACAATCATCACAATTGGTAAAGGTAGAAACAAGTATATAAAAATTAATGAAAAAGATAGATGAGAGAGAGACGTGGGTAGAGGTATGGAATATGGAAAGTAGATTTAGTCTTAACTGTCAAATCAATCCAGTTTCTATTGGTCGCAATAAATCGTATTCGATGCCATCCATTGTTGAAAAAGGAAGACCATGGTAGAACAATTTTCTTAGGTAGGTCAAGCTGTCAATTTCATGGTTGGGCAGAGGAAAATGCACTTCGACTCCACTCCATGAGGAAGAAGGAATTATCATTAATTTATGATTTAAGCGTTCAAAAATATTATGCATTTCCTATATTTATATTATGCATTTCCTTATATTTATAGGAAAAATTAAATGTGGGATCTCTTAAGAAATATGTAAACATTAAATAAAATTTGAAATTCCCATTCCCATGTCAAATATTGCATGGATAAACGCTATTTATAATTAAAGCATGTAATAAAAAATATGTTTCTTTATTTTAGGAAGAAAAATAATGGAATATGAAACAAATTAATTTGTTTATTATAATTTTTTTTTGTTAATGAACCAGGTATTTATCTTTTCACACAATATCATGGTTGTACTCTTTACATAATGGAGGGTAGAACAAGTCCACGTAATAAATAAGGGAATAATGTGTACAATGATGACAGGTAAAAGATATGTCTTATCAATTTTCAAAATTAGTAGTACTTGTAAGTGTTATGGCGTCGGCACAGCGTTTGTTATAGCCATTATGCTTGTATGTAAAAACAATTTCTCTACTTTTTTATATGTTTTTTTTATTTTCTTAAATAGATGTTAATTATTATGATTATTTTTAAGTTATTTATTTTTATTTTTAAGTTTTGATCTTCAATATGTTAATTCATTTGATATGTTAATAAATTTTTATTTACAATTATTTTTCCCAATCTTTTCTTAATGAATTAGTACTATGTCAAATGGAAATGTAATACTAAATAAATAATGTAATAATTAATTTGAATAATCCAACATGTAATATATATTTTTTTGAGAAATTAAATATTTTATATTTCAATTTTTTTCCACTAAAATTTAATGATATTTTTTTTGTGAAATAATATTTTTATTGTTTTAATTTTTAAATAAATTTACAGCTTAAAAAGAAAATCACTAAAATACTCAATCTTTTGTTACAAATTAAAATTCAAATTTATTATTTCAATACTCTTTTTTAATCCTACTTCAATAAAAATTCATCAAAAATATGTCAAAACATACCTAAACATTAAACTCAAAAATTACTCACATATAAATAAGTTATAATTTTTAAATATTATATTCATTATTTATCCCACACCCACATAAATAATACCATATTTCATTCTTCTATACCATATCATTATTTAGTGTTTCTATTAAAAAGAGTATACCTATATATCCATCAATTTAATAATTTTCCTTCATGTACCATTACTTGAAGTAACCCAAGAATATTTAATTTTATATATAGTATTTAATATCTACTTAAATTTAATATATTATGATGTGAAACAAACAAACTTATAAAGAAATAGATAGGATAGACTTGGTAACACTCAAAAGTAGATAATAAAATAATGGCCTTACTTGTGAGAAAGCGGATAATATTCTCTACCTTTCTTATCTAATCTAATCATGTGTACTTCCATCACTTATCCAACATTTGTTAGTTTCTCCTTGAAAACCCCTTCTATCATTTGGCAAATACTTTTTAGATTTTATTAAAAGCTCCATGAACCAACCCGTATAACATGTAATAAATTTCTATCACATTGTCAATAGCTTTATAGTTTTTTTTTTTAAAGCTGCCTGACCCCAACCAATATACGAGAGTAATAAAATTTTATCATTGGAAAATTTCCCGACTTGAATTTTCGAGAGTTTCCTTAAAAGCTCATTGGCTCCCATTAATTTAAATGCAATCCATTTTTATTTTATTGAAACCTTTTCCAATATGAATAACTAATATGGACTACATTGAAATAGTAATGATGAATAACAGTAAATTAATGTATTATTATTTTTAATTAGGGTATATTTTAGATTCTTTTTATTGAATTCAACTACAATTTTTTTGTTTAAATATTACTTAAAATATGTTATATATATATATATATATAACGTTTAAATGTTACTTAAAATATGTTTTTATATTTTAAATGTTATTTTATATTTATATTTATATATATTTATATTTATATATATATATATAGATATAACATTTTAAAAATTATTAGCCACTTAAATATGGATAGTTCATCATTCAAATATTTGTGACTCTAATAATTTTTTGTTAAATTATGAATAAATGTTATATAAGAAAATATGTAAAAAAACTCTAAAACTTATAATATGTGCATTACCACATTTATGTGTATATTGGAAATAGGAATATATTAATATTAATTAAAATGGTTTACAATTTGTATTGAAGAAGTCTAAATGTTTATTTTTCTTCTTTTTATCATAATTTCAGGATACAATTTAGTGAAATCAAATTTTTTATTATTTAAAATATATTTTTGAATGTATAAATAAATTTAACATCTCAAAAGCCATGTAAGATACATAGATTGTATAGACTTAATAACTTAAATATGTAATTTAAACAATTTCTGGATAGATATTGAGAAAAGAAAAAGAGAAAAAAAAAACATTTAAACTATGCTATTTGTACTTCTTTGAAATTCCAATTTCCTTTTATTTTAAAGGGAAAATTTATATTTAAATTAAATTAATATTAATTTATTAAATATATTGAATTTTAAAATAGTCTTATGTGTTGAACATACATATAATAGGTGCACGTATTCGTATTAAGTTATTCTATGTGATGTTAATTGCATTGTTTGTGAGATAAATTGGAGTTCATTCATGCCAATTTTTTATTTTTATTTTTTCCTTTAACAAAGACAACTTAGATTATTTGGAAAACATTTTACATTAATGGTTTTCCCGAGTATGGTCTGTCACTAGGGAAACCAAAACAATAGTGGAAGTAGAGTTTTTTTAGATCCAGAGAAGTCATCATACTAAAAATTGATACTAGAAACATAGCTAATTGTGCATAGGTAAAGGTTTTGTTGGCCTTTCATGTGTCCTGTGTGAAACATTGTTGATTTCTTGCTAGAATGGAGTGGAGGTGTTCTCATGATAAATATGGGATGTAATTTGAGATCATAACCCTTGCTTGGCACTGCCTGCTCCCCTTCCCATAGATCCATGACAAGAATAAGTTTGATTTCTCATTGTGGTGTTCCTTGCAATACCGAAAGCGACACATAACATGCGCTTCATTGTATGGGTGTTAGATGGAAGGCTTGCTGCCTCTCGAGCATGCAAGGAGGTGATGTGAGTTCTCCCTCTATGAGCTTAAGCCAAAATTTCCATATGGTGAAGGATTAATGTTCTCATAATTTAGCTTTCTTTGATTTTAGAAGAGAACATTTTAGTTATCAAAATTAAATGAAGAGTAGAGAAGTGACTCTTATTTGACCTCTCTAAACTTTTTCTCTCAATTTTTTTTTTGTTATCTTGGACATGAAGTGTCTGTGAAGCACATGCAACAATTTTTTCTTTAGATTTAGAGTTAGAGTAATATTTTAATGTAAAATCATGAGTTACTATTATTATTAATAACATATGTTAAATTGTTGTTCGAATATATATGTATATTGAATTTCTGTATAGTTTTTTTTAATTATGGTATATTTTAGAGTTTTCATTAGAATTGAACAAAATAATTTTTTTTCAAATTTTAATTTTTTGTTGTTTAAAATACGTTTTTTTATTATATATATGGACTCAACACCTTGAAAAATTATTGTGCAGTTAGATATGGAGAGTTCATCACTCTGATTTGTTATTGGAACAAATCTTTGCCAAATTATGGACAAATCCTATATTAAAATATGCCAAAACAAAAACTCCAAAACTTATAATGGGTGCTGATGCAAAATCTTTTGCTTATAGATGTATTAAATAATTACATGCATAAATTGTAGCTTAACATAGAAAACTTAATGTGCACATGAGAGAAGAGGAGAAACACATAAAGCATGAAAGAAGACTTGAACAAGACTTGATAACAGAGTTTGTCTAGCTTGGACTAAGTCTCTAGGCCCTGCTCGATCAATGGGGAGGCCTTCATTCATTAAATGGCATGAGAAAGAAGAGTACACGAATTTGTTACAAGAAAGGAGTTTTATACCTCCATACCGAAAAATGGCCAGAAAATGCAGAACTCTGATGGGGAAATGGACAACGTCATTGCGTTCATGGCATCGAGAAGTGCTGAAACCATATAAAATTTGTCAAAATATGACAAAGTGAAAATTCGGCCCTCCTGCAAAATTTTGCCTCGAACTGCGTGAACTGCCTGCTCTGCTTGGGCGCATTGAAAAACTGTGTTTAAATAAAATATTGGTGGTGGATTTTCCCAAGTTCTATTGTGGTGTAGTTGGTTAAAATTGGAAAGTTGTTAAGGAGGGCTCGGGAGATCAAATCTCGCCCCTCCTCTTTTACCCTTTAAATTAACCGCATGTGTTTTTATTAATAGGTGGTGTCTTCATTAAGGATGGTGGGTGGGAGGTTGGGTTCGCGCCCCAAGGGCCGACCCACCTTTCCTGCTTTTGGTTTATTTAAATGGCGCAAGGTGGTTGGGTTCGTGCCCCAAGGGTCAGCCCACCACCTTAATCCTCGAATTAGTTAATGTTTATGTGGATGGGGGGAGGGGCTGGGGGTAATGGTCTGCCCCTCCCAAATTACAATATTTTGATAAGGTTTTGATTGGGTTGGCGGGGTTGGTGGCCTGCCACCCCTTTTTTTATATATATATTTTTAAAATAAAAACAATATGTTCTTTGTAGAAATTCTGTTTTTAAGCCAAAAGAGTCATTTTAACGAGGTAACAATTTTTGCCAGAATCTAGCCGGAGTTGGCCGATTACGCCTACCAAAAAAGTGCAAATTATGTCCTTGTTAAACCTTCCCAGTCATCAAAAATTCAACCCAGCTTTTACTGCCTCTATCTCCTTCATCCGGAATCAGATTGGAGTGTCGTTCACACCGTTGGAATTAGGGTGACAAGTACTTTGATCTGATGTCAAGTTAACCACCTTTCTGCCACTTTGAATTTTGAGCCTTTTCCATGGCATTGGTGTCTAGTGATCGTCTTGGATCAATCCTCCCCATTGAGGAGCTTTTGGACCACCAAAAGCTTTACCAGTCAATTGGCAAGTGAGGGAATTTTTCCCTCACTCTTTCTTTTTCCAGCCATTTTGCCTTGCTAGGGTACATCCCCTTGAAACCAACTTGAAGGTATTCCACATATCCTCATCCTGAAGTCCTGGTTCTTCTGTCAAGGATGATGTCTTCAGGTAACTCATTTACATACTCTGGTGCAAAGTCATCAACTGTAGGAAATGTGCCCACATCTTCGGTGTCCATAATCAATGGTGGCTCATACAGATTTAAGTTCTCCACATTCACTATGGAGTACATTTGCATATATATTGGCAAATCAAGATGGAAGGCATTGTTTCCAATCTTCTCCAAGATGGTGAATGGACCATACCGGATTGGTCGCAACTTCTTCTCTTCGCCCTTAATCCTATCCTTGTTGATATGGAACCACACTTTGTCGCCCACTTGAAATTGATGGTCAACTTGGTATTTGTTATGTCGAGCCTTCTACCGAGCTTGACTTTTCTCCAACTGCTCCTGTACTGCTTGGTAAATCAACTGGATTTGCTGAATGAACTGTTGTGCTTTTTCCATGTCATCACGTCCACTGGAGTCATATTCCCTTCCAAAGACCATATCAAAAGGGTCTTTTTGTAGGTAGCCAAAACATGTCTCAAATGGTGAACGATGCATAGATGAGTGCACTGTTCGGTTATAGGAATGTTGCACATATGGAAGATGCTCATTTGACAACTTAGGATGTTTCCCACAATAGCCTCGCAATAAGTGTACCACGATGCAGCTGACAATGTTTGTCTGTCCGTTAGTCTGTGGATGGAATGCCATGCTTATTTTCAACTTGGTGTCCATCATTTTCCACTAGTTGGTCCAAAACTCTCCAAGAAAGCAAGAGTCCTGATCTGACACAATCGACGTGGGCAACACAAAATGGACCCAAACATGCTAAAAGAAAATATAAGTAGTCTTCTCTGAAGTGATCTGCTTTTTAAAAGGCATTAAAATACACATATTACTAAAACCGTCAATGATGACATACAAATAGTCATGACTTTTCCTAGACAAAGGAAAACCTCCTACAAAATGCATCGACACACTTTCCCATGGACGACTCAGAATAGGGAGTTGTGTGTAGAGCTTGAGTTTTCTATTAGAGGGCTTTGAAACATAACACATCACACACCCCTTTACATAGCGAGTCACAATGTTCTTCATATGAGGCCAAAAACAAAATCTTTGTACATGACACAGTTTTTTCAATGCGAAAATGACCAGACACAAGTGAGGTGTGGGCCTCCCGGATTACATGTACTCTTTCTCCTATGGGTATGCACAATTTACTAAGGTGATACAACAGTTTCCCCTGCAAGTGATAGTTGTCCACCAGTGAACCATGGGTTAGTTTTGCATAAATCTCCTTAAAGTCATCATCGTTAGCATATTGTTCAACATAACTTTCAAAAGATAACGAACCTTTATGAAAAATAACAGAAGCAAAAATAGGAGGGCGAGATAGCATATTGGCCACTTTGTTGCTAGTGACCTTCTTATACTTTATTACCAGATGAAACTGCTGAAGAAAACCCATCCACCTGAAATGATGAGATTGTTGCAACTTGGTTTGTCACTAAAGACACTGCAAGGACTCATGATGGATGGTCTCCTTGTCAATCAGGTAGCGTTTCCACTTTTTTCACACTCAAGACCAAGGCATATAACTCCTTGTCATAAGTGGGATAGTTTATCACATCCTGAGAGAACTTCTCTGAATCGTAACATATTGGCTTCTTTTGCTGCATCGGTACAGCTCCCATGGCATATCCGCTGGCGTATGTCTGATCTCAAATAGCTGTTGGAGATCGGGTAAGGCCAAGACCGGTGCAGTGATTATCTTTTCTTTCAATGTTTCGAAGGACTTTTGCTACTTTCCTCCCCATTAAAAGGCATGCTTTACACTTTTCAATACATGTAAATGTGTTGCAATAATAGAGAAATTGGCAATAAATCTCCTTCAATACTATACTGCACCCAAAAAGCTACGAACCTTGGTTACACTAGTAGGATTAGGCTAATTTACAATTGCTTCAACTTTAGAAGGATCAATTTTTAACTAACCATGATCAACAATATGACCTAAGTAAACCAAATATGTTTTCCCAAACTCACACTTTGACAATTTTACATAGATTTTTTCTTTTTTCAATACATCAAGCACTTTCTTGACATGACATACATGTTCATTCCAACTTTTACTAAAGATAAGAATATCATCTAGATATAGAAGAACAAATTCATCAATGAAAGGCCTAAAGAGATCATTCATGACCCTAATGAAAGTGGGTGGACGGTTGCAAATTCCGAATGGCATCGCCATCCATTTGAGCAACCCCTGTTTGGTCTTGCAGGCAGTTTTCCACACACCTTGCTCTGCAATTCGGACATGGTGTTAACCACTATGAAAATCCAATTTGGTTAAATAGATAGCATTCTTTAACTGAGCTAGTAATTCATCAATGCGAAGAAGAGGGTAATGATTTTTCACCGTGATTTTTTTTAGTGCTCGATAATCCACGCAAATCCTCCATGTGCCATCTTTCTTAGGCACTTAGAAAATCGGTGAGCCACATGGAGAAGTTCTTGGTCTGATGACCCCTTGGTTCAATAGTTCTTGCACCTGCATTTTGATCTCCTCCATCTCAATGGTTGACGTCGTGTACATGCCAATATTTGGTAAAGGAGTGTCATGCTGAAAATGGATCTCATGTTGGATTTCCCTCTTCGGAGGTAATCCTCTTGGTTCCTGAAACATCTCATCATAGTTAGAAATTAATTCACATAATTCCTTTTTATGCACATTATCACAACCCTGGAAAGCATCGGATAATTCTGCATCCTTTCCCCTTACAACCATAAGCATGCAAACCTTGCTAGAATTCACCAACCTCTTCATTTGTCTTGCACTTACAAGCTTGGCATTGATTTTAGTTTGATGAGCCCTTACAATATATTCTACCCCATCTTTTGTGATTTGGTATTTGTTTTCATGACGAAAGAAGATTGCCTTTCTATCATATAGATATGGACTCCATAACACCATGCCACAGATATCCAATGGTATCACATCAAGTTTTACCTCATCCACTAACTTAGAAGTGATCACAAATTTAACCTTGCACTGATTAGTTACGTTCAATTTTTCTTTATCATGTATCCATCCAAGAGTGTAAGGTTTTGGATGTGGTTTGGTTTCCAAGCCTAGCTTCTTTACCAAGGAATGTGAAATTAAGTTTTCTTGGGGTCCGGTATCAAATAGAGTTTCCACTTTTGTATGATTTATGATAACTCTAATATGAAATAGCTCAATTCTCTTTCATTCATTAGGAAGAGACTCATCTATTGAAATAGTGCCTTCATGTGATTCAGAATTAACATGAGGTGTAAGAGTACCTTTTGTTCCTACTGCTATGGTCAATGCTTCATCTCCCGAATCAGATCCAAGGTCTTGCTGCACAGTTGCCACTATCTTTTTCTTTCCTTCTCCTCCATACTTATTTGGTCTCTTTTCTGGGTACAGTTTCCAACAATGGTCATCATCATGACCTTCCTTTTTGCAGTGAGTGTAATAAGGTCTTTCTCCTTCATCTTTCTTGGTTGATGTCATCCTCTTCTCCTTTCCTTTTCCTTTCACTTTGGGTTTGCCATTTGGAGGTTTGAAATGTGGTTTCTTGAAATGATCATCTCTTTCATTTTTGCCCCTGTTCTCAAGATGAATTGCCTTCACACTGGTGGAGTCAACAGTAGTTGGTTCAAACAATAATAATGAATGTCTAAGGTAAGTATGTAATGATCCAATATACTTAGTTACTACTTTAGGTGAGTCAAGTGCAATGCCCAAATTAAGTGCTTGTTTTATAAATTCCTTTGTAAATATTTGAACATACTGAGCTCTGCCTTGCCTTAAGTATTGCCAATCCATTAAGGATTTTTGTTTATAACTCAAGGGATAAAATTGTTCCTTTAATGCAAAAATGAAACTAGGCGATGAGGAAAGAAGATTACCCACACTCTTACTGCTTCACAATTTTCTCTCCCACAAAATGAGAGCAGTGCTACTCAGCCGAAGAGAGGCCAGCTCAATCTTTGCCTCGTCCTCTTCGATTTGCTGAATCCTGCAGTAGATTTCAATCTGCCTAATCCAGTTATTAAGCTTTTCTGCATTACTTTCACTGTTAAACATGGGAAGGTCAAATTTGACATCTAATTTAAATAAATGTTTCTTAGATGTATCCCTTGAATTTCTATGATCTTGGTGATGAGAGGAAGAAGAAATTTCACTCATGGAAGGAGAAGGAGGGGGTTCTCCTTCACCATTCCCATGCACTAAACCTTGTTCTTCTAGATTTCTCTCTTCTGCTTTCTCTAGCCTTGAAAGCAACTGACCGACATTCTCTGCCATTGTATATAAAGTTTTGTGGAAATTTCACTCCTCTTCACGACGAGCCTCTTCATCTGCCATGTTTCTCCTTCGATGTGCACGCCCCGCTTTAGGATCGAAAGACTTTAGCTTCCCTTTGCCTCTTCAAAGCCTGTTTCTTGTTAGCATACAAACATGAAATTCACATCTAAAAGAACTTCTCTGATACCACTTGATCCAAAATATTTTTCTTATAGATGTATTAAAGAATTACATGCATAAATTGTAGCTTAACATAGAAAACTTAATGTGCACATGAGAGAAGAGGAGAAACACATAAAGCATGAAAGAAGACAACAAGACTTGATAAAGGAGTTCGTTCGACTTGGAAAACATCTCCAAGCCCTGCTTGATCAATGGGGAGGCCTTTATTCATTAAGTGGCATGAGAAAGAAGAGTACAATCATTAGTTACAAAAAAGAAGTTTTATACCTCCATACTGAAAAATGGCTGAGAAATGAAGAACTCTGATGGAGAAATGGACAGTGCCATTGTGTTCGTGGTGTTGAGAAGTGCTAAAACCATATAAAATTTCTCAAAATATGACAAAGTGAAAATTCGGCACTCCTGCAAAATTTTGCCTCGAACTGCATGCACCGCCTCCTCTACCTGGGCGCACTGACAAACTTTGTTTAAATAAAATATTGGTGGCAGATTTTCCCAAGTTATGTTATGGCACAACTGGTTAAAATTGGAAAGTTGTTGGGGAGGGGTCGGGGGATCAAATGCCTCCCCTCCTCTTTTACCATTTAAATTAACTGCATGTCTTTTTATTAATAGGTAGTCTCTTCATTAAGGATGGTGGGTGGGAGGTTGGGTCCGCGGCACAAAGGTCGGCCCACCTTTACCGCTTGTGGTTTATTTAAATGGCGCAAGGTGGTTGGGTTTGTGCCCCAAGGATTGACCCACCACCTTAATCCTCCTTGAATTAGTTAACGACTCTGTGGATGGGGAGAGGGGCCAGGGGTAATGGTCTGCCCCTCCACAATTACAATATTTTGATAAGGTTTTGATTGGGGTGGTGAGGTTGGTGGCCTGCCACCCCTTATATATATATAGATATATATATGATATAGATAGATATTATATATTAAATAAAAAGAATATGTCATTTGTACAAATTATGTTTTTAAGCCGAAGGAGTCATTTTAACGAGGCAACAATTTTACTCGGAATCTGGCCAGAGTTGGCCGAATTCCATCTGCCGAAATTGTGCAAATTGTGTCCTTGTTAATCCTACCAAGTCATCAAAAAGTCAACCCAACTTTGACTTCCTCTATCTCCTTCATCCGGACTCAGATTGGAGTGTCCTTCACACTGTTGGAATCAAGCACTTCGATCTAATGTCAAGTTAATCGCCTTTCTACCACTTTGAATTTTGAGATTTTTCCATGCCACTAGTGTCTAGAGATCCCCCTGGATTAGGTGCACTATGAAATTTATGTATATTGGAAATAGAAATGTATTGATATTAATTAAAAGATTACAATTTGTATTGAATAAGTCTAAATGGTTAATTTTTTCATCTTTTTATCAAAATTTCACAATACAATTATTTGTAAAATCAATTTTTTATTATTTAAAATATATTTTTGAATGTATAAAGAGATTTAACATGTTAAAATCAATGTAATATACATACATTGTATAGACTCAACAACTTAAAAATGTAATTTAGACAATTTCTAGATAGATAATGAGTAAATAAAAAGATAAAAAAAAAACATTTAGACTATGTTATTTGTACCTCTTTGAATTTCCAATTTCCTTTTATTGAAAAAAAGTATAATTAAATTAAATTAATATGATTTATTAAATATATTGAATTTTAAAATAGTCTTATGTATTGAACATACATATAATAGGCGCATGTATTCACATTAGATTATTCTATATAATGTTAATTACCTTGTTTATGAGATAAATTGCAGTTTATTCATGTCAATTTTTTATTTCTTTTTTTTAACAAAGACAACTTAGATTACTAGTAAAACATTATACATCAACTATTTTTCCTAGTATGATGTTCCACTAGAAAAATCAAACCAATAGTGGAAGTAGAGTTTCTTTAGATCTAAAAATGTCATCATACTCAAAATTGATACTAAAGACATAGCTTATTGTGCATAGATAAAGTTTTTGTCGGCCTTTTGTGTGTCTTGAATTTGGGATCTAGTCCTCCATTTGCACCATAATATCATCATTTGTAAACTTGTTTTTCTCATGCATGTCCATGTGTGCAACACTCTCGATTTCTTGCTAGAATGGAGTGAAGGTGTTCTCATGATAAAGATGGGATACAATTTGAGCTCATGACCTTTGCTTGGCACTACCAACTCCCCTTCCCATAGTGTCATGATAGGACTAAGCCTGATTTATTGGCATGTTTCTCATTGCAATACCAAAAAGGACACAAAGGGTCACTTCATTACATGGGTATCAGGTGGCAGGCTTGTTTCCTCTCAAGCATGCAAGGAGTCGATGAGGTATCTTCCTCTTCCAACTTAGGCCAAAATTTCCATATGGTGAATGATTAATTTTCTCCTAACTTAGTTTTCTTTGATTTGAGAAAAGAACATTTTAGTTATCAAATTTAAATGAAGAGTATACAAGTGACTCTTATTCGACCTCTCTAAACATTTTCACTCAATTTTTGTTCTTGGAGACGAAGTGTCTATGAAGCACATGCAACCAATTTTTATTTTTATTTTTTTTAGATTTAGAGTTAGAGTAGCATTTTATTTTCAAATCATGAATTACTATTATTTTTAATAACATATGTTAAATTTTTATTTGGATATATATGTTTATTGAATTTATCTACAATTTTATTAGTGATGGTATATTTTAGAGCTTTTATTAGAATTCAACAAAATATTTTTTGTTTTAATTGTAATTTTTTATTGTTTAAAATACGTTTTTCATTATATGTGTGTGGATTCAATACCTTGAAAATGAATTGGACACTTGGATATGGACATTTCATCACTCAAATTTGTGATTCTTACTAATCTTGGCCAATTTATGGAAAAATTCTATAGGAAGTTATGCCCAAAAAAGAATAACTTCCTCTAACAATATGGGGGCTACATTAGTATTATAGGGACCTAACATGCCCCTCTCCAAAAAATTGTTTTCCTCAACACTTGAGTATTTCTGGATGCTTTTGTACAAAATTCTCATCCTCGCATGTGGAATCTTCACCAGGTAAGTTCTTCAAATTAATGAGATACCAAATGAAGAGAATCAAAGCTATGCTAAATCACAGAAATGAAGAGCCTTGGGACTTGGTGCTTCATTCTCCTTTTGAGGTCTGTTGAGGCTCCTTATATCCTAGCCTAGCTTTACCTATTGATGGTATTTGAGAACTTAGAAGTTCATCTAAAGCCTATGAAAATTTAATAAATCTAAGATTCAAATATATCTTAGCCTTGGTTTTGACCATATATGTTTTCAGAGACACTACTTTTACCTCATTTTAGAATTCCTTTCCCATACAACTACTTGATTCATAAGATGCTCTTATCTTATCATGGATTCTTCAAGACGAGTTTTTTAGAGATATGATATGTCCAACATATGCATCTGAGCCTATATTTACCTACTTCTTTGATGGTTCTAACTTGGAAGCCTCATTTTTCATCTTCTAGTTTACCATGGCTCTATTTTTATTTTAACTGTTGCACTAGAACATATTTGAGTTTAAACACTTCTAGTTTTACTTTCTAAAGGTTATAATATTCATTATCAGAATTATGCATACCTTCCTCAACCCTTAGAATGTGTTCCTTCAATTCCCTATTCTTTTTTCTAGCCTTCTTTAGCTCCTTTAGTGCATTAAGTAGTTCTACTTTAAGATCCACCACTCCTTCTTCAGAGTTGGAAATGTTCTCAAACTTATCCCCAAAATATAATTCCATAAGTAAGAATTCATCATGCTCTCCTTCAGATTATTCCTCCCTACTAGCCTCATATGACTCATTTCCTTCCTTAGAGTAGAAGTTCTTCTTTCTCTAAGTATTTCTTTTTTTATATTTTTAAGTTATGTCTCTATTCTTTTGATATTTATCTTTCTCTTTCTTTTCAACATTTGTATATGGGGATTTTTAAGAAAAGTGTCCTACTCTACCATAGAAAAAACATTTAAAGGGAAGCTTGATGTTATACTTTCTTGAGCCTCTCTTAAGTTTCCTTAAAAATTGGGCAACCTTTCAATCTTAGTCACAACTGGAGACATATTGATGTCCTTTATTTCATTTATGCTTCTTCGGGACTTTAAATGCTACTTATTTTGATTCTAGTTTCTCTCATCCAATTCTCATTTCATAAGAAGTGAGAGTTCCATGGAGCTGCTCCACTGTGAGAGTTTTTAACTCAGGAATTTCTTCTGTAGCTAAGATATATTCCAAGGTGAATTGTGAGAAAAAAGCTCCTACTCGGTGTCACTTTTGGTTTATTTATGGATAAGGAAATTAACAAACGAATTGACAAACTAAAAATGGTAATAATTGGTATTTTATTTATGAAATAAAGGAAAATAGCAGAAAAGGAAGGCGAGGAGACAAAAATTTACATGAGAGTATAATTGAAGGAAAAATGAAGGGGAATGAAGAAAATGAAGGCCTCAATTATAAAAAGGCTTCTAAGGATTAGTTTCTAGCTTTTGTTAGTTCAATTTTGGAGCTCTCTTCTATTCTCTCATTCTCTGATACTCTTGAAAATTTGGAGTATTTTTGGAGCACTTTGGTATGAATTGGATTAGGGAAAGAAGGAAAAGAAAAGAAGGAAAGTGCAATGGAAAAGTTGTATTAGTAACTACAACTCAATTGCTTGGCAGTTAACGGATTGCATGTGTGGTTTTCTTGTTGATTTCTTGATGCATGGTACATGCATGTGATTTTCTATTTATGTGTCGTCATTAGCATGGAGAGTTACGTGGATTGACAATGTTTTTAGACGTGCCTTTCCATTTATAGGATAACCATGGTATTGTTGGTTTTCCACTTATTTATTTTTCTAATTGGTGCTCATGTTCCCTATGGTCGTGGGTTGGAACAAATTTTGTACAAGCCCTGGAACAACTTGGGTTTAGTTACTAGACTTGGAGCCTAAGTTGGGACAAATGATCTAGAGCCCTTGGTGGGTTGTTATTAGTATCTAGAGCCAATTTAGACAAATGCTCTGTAGCCCCGGAAGGTTGTGGGTTGAGTTAATAGTTCCTGGAACCTTCAAAAACTTGGGTAGATATCAATCTTGTTTGTGTTAGTGGTTTCTAACTCTGGAGGTGGAACAATTGTGGTTAAGGGTTGAGGTGGTTTGGCCTCTGGAAGCCCTGGTTTGGTTTTGTCTTGGTTTATTCCATGAGACCCCACATTCATGCTTAGAATATGGTAGGGGGGTGATTAGCTAAAAGAGAGATTTGGTTAAGCCTAATCTATGGTCGATCAGTACATGAAAGTCGCTTACATGGTTGATATTTTCATATGTTAATATGAGACATTTTCCTATTACTATCTATGAGTATTTGTAGATATTATGTTTCTTATATCATGGCTAAGGTACCATGCTTTCTATGCTGGTTATTTTTTTATTATATGATGTGTACCATCTATGGCTCTTGTCATGAATCATTTAGTTATTGACTGATTGATGAACGCATGGACTAATAACTGTTGTTGCAACTGTGTAGAGAGGGCATGGATTATTCTTAGCGATCCACAGATGAATCTCAAACCTTTATGATCAGATATACATTCATGACCTATAGCTTACATGTTTTCCATATGTTTGATGAATTTCTAGTGTGTTCTAGGAAACCTAGGTCAAGATTTTGGTTCAAGATTGAATGTTTAGATTTTCTATCATGTTAATAATGATTTTGGAGAGTCTAAGGTAGTTCTAGGAAGTGATTTGGAGGATGGCCTGGAATTGTGACTCAAATCCCAGTACTGTAACCTATGAACTAGGAAAGCTAGGTCACAACGGAATGGAGGAAGTGTTGTGCATGTAGTTGGAGGCTTATGACTGCACCCAAAATTTTTCATGCACGTGTTTGGGAGTCTAGGTCAATGAAAAAGAGCTCTAGCTTAGGCTTTGGTCACATGGGCTAGTATTTTAGCCCCTCATCATCCTGTAGCCCTAAGGAATGTTGTGAGTTATTTTGCAGTCAGTTTGTAGGCTCCATGTCCTTAACTAGAGATTGGAGGTAGGGTCATGTCATAGTAACTCTTCGTTTCATGTTTACCCTGACAGTTTGGTGAAATTGGGTAAATGTTGGAGGGGGTTGTTACAAGGTGGTATCAGAGTAGGTTCCACTCTTTGGGTAATATCTGATACCATAGGGTGGTATTAGAGATTCAAGGTTCAAGCAGTTGGAATAAATGGGATAAATGTATATGGTTATGCATGCATAGTAAGTTACACATGCATTGTGGTGGTAATTATGTAGTTTGTGTCATCATGATCTTGTCAGGATGTTATGATGTTGATATGTTAGCTAATATGGAGCAAGCGATGCAAATTATTAGAGTGAGGTTACAACACTAGACGTTGTGGTGCCGGGATACCCCGCACATACCCACAGTATGCAAGAATCTGCATTAATGCATCTATCCTAGGTATTTAACTCGGCAATGGAGTCAAATCTTCAAATCATAAATGATTAAGGCCCTTTCATAGCCAAAATTCCTTTGTATTAGAAGTCAATCACCCCGCCAAGACCTCCTATCAGGAGTTAAATCAATCCTCAAGCCTTCATTTACCCTCTTATCGAAGCACTCCACAAATCTTCCTTATCGGGACTCTAAAACCCTTCTAAACATTGGTTAAGCCTTTAATTAGTCCATCAACGTCATATATATAACCATTCCTTTTTTGTCCATTGCTCACACATGTTTTAATGTATAAAACCTTCTATCGCACCCTTTTCCTTCATACACCTTTTCCAAAGGAATCTACACAAACATACCTCTTTCCCGCTTCTGTACGACTTTCGCACAGATTCCAAGATTTACTATGTCGCAGTTGCAATCAGATTCTTCACGGTCATATATGCATATATGCCTCACCACCTTCCGATATGCGATTTCCCTTTGGTATCGGCCACATCATTTTAACACCAATATCCTAGAATAACGAGAAAACCCACTCCGAACATATCTATCGGATCTCAAGTCTCATACATTCGCCACTGTAAGTCCATCGGGTACGTATACTATTTCTTCGATCTCTTCTTCCTCGACCTCCGATTACAGATGCCTCTGATCGTCAATTTTTCACATATCCGCGATATTGTCAAATCCTTTGACAGCTCCGATAATGCAATTAGTGATTAGATCTAGGCCGTCGATCTGGACTTTCAATCCAATGGTCTAGGATCTAGCACGATATTGCAATCGCTCCTCTAAGTCGGCCCTTTCCACTCCGATATGCCAATCTGAACAATCGCTTGGACCCGATAAGAGTATAAACCAACCTTTATAAAGTTTCAATTCCGGTTTCCAATCCCGACTCCGTTTTGTGCCGATTTTTAGTGTAACTTGGGTTTTTTTGCTTACAGCCCAAAATTTACACAAATAACTCTACTGGTGCGATGTTCCACTTGCTCCTCAGCGACATCATTTGGACCATTGATATATAAGAGGTCTAATGGTTCTTGTGTCTCACTCTTAGTTCCCCCGCTCATTCCTTTTACTTAGAAATTGCTAAGTCCTCAGTGTTTCTCTGTGATCTTGGTTTCTTGAAAGGTTTCTTGACCTTCGGTATTTCCATGCATGCTAACTCTACCGAGCTTAAACTTGCACTCTCCTTTGATCTCTATTTTTGTAGAGCTCTAATGGATTTGATGATCCATCATGATCCTCTATATCATTTCCTCCCTCTGCGTGTTTTGCAAAACTCTGCCTGTAACCCCCTGTCAGAGAGCCTACGAATTCACATATAAATCAACACTCGAAACACACATTCCAACTTAGAATTGAGTTGATTATATTATTAAATAAAAACAATGATTACAGAACGAGATCTTCTATATCTCGCACAAACCTGGTCTTCAACTATCAGTGGCCCCACTTTTCTTGACTATGCTCATAGGCTTACATATATGCCAAGAGTTCTATTGAACTATCCTGGTTTGACTCCTATATCTACTGAACCGACTCCTAAATCCTTTGTCCATTATGTCCACTTCAATCAATTCCTAAAGTCTCTCTCTTGTCCCTCGAATCATGGAATGTTTAAAGAGTTCCATTTGATTTTGAACTCTTTTGTCATTACTCCCACTCAAGTCCTCATTTATCTGAGAGAACTTACAATTTCCTCTCTCACATCTAATTAAATCACTTAAAGGCCTAAATTACATTAATTTATCATTTAGGAATCCAACATCCTAAAAATAGATGACCCCTATGTCTACTTAATTGCAATGATTTCCTGGGTTTATTGCTCCTACATCAGACTCCCAAAGTAGAATATATTCTTGATCTCCTAATCATGTGTCTTCTGGTTTTTGTCTTCCTAGATCCTACACTTTGTTTTGTAACTGTCCACATGTCTTGTTCCTTTGTTGTCATTGTACTCTGCTATCTTTTGCTCCATTTTCTTCTTCTTGTCAATTAGATTCAAGTTCTGATTGATCTTGCTTCCTGCTGCTACCATTTTCCTCCATTTGATTGCTTCATCATCAATTGCCACATCTCTTCAATCTCTATTTCTAGTACATCTTTGGACTGGTAAATATTCTGTTTCTTACTTCTACCTCCTTCTCTTTGTTTCAGGTTACTGTTGTTGTCCACTAATTCTTTAAACTGTTGCTGGTTACTTTCTCTTTGTAGTTGTTGGTTTACTTTTTCTTCTTCTTTTGCACTTGCTCCAACTTTTACCTTGCTTGCTATGACTTCTATGCTGACTCTTGCTTTGCTTGCTTCAACCTTTTCCTTGGTTGCTTCGCTGACTTCCTCCCTATCTTCCTTACCCTCTTTCATGAATGAATCATGACTTTGCAACACTTTCTCCAGCAAATTAATTTCTCTATTCCATGGATTGAGTTCTTCCATATAATTCTTTTATTTCACCTTTATTTGGCTGTTCAGTTGTGCCAAATCTCCTCCAGCAATTGCAACAAAATATGTACTCACAAAACATTTGTTAAAATAAAAAACATAAGCCTACTGTGCCTTATCTTCCTTTGGCAACAATTCAGTTTGTTTCTCTGTTTCTTTCTCCTCTGTCAGCACATCAGTGTGCTGATTTGAACTCTCAAAAGAATTCATGAGACTGTCCATTAGTATCTCTTCCATACCATCTATCCTAATGATGTCTTCCTACCGTTTTCCACTGTAGTGAAATCCTTCTTCTACAATCATACTGTCATACTCTGAGTTTTCTAGCAAATATTCCAGCAATGCGATTTCTTTGTGACACTTTGTAAGTATTTCATCATCACTTCCAATCTTAAGTTATTTTTGCTGCAATAAGTCATTGCTTTTCTCATTTAAGAGACATTCTTCATCCTCCTTTACTTCATAGTTTTTATCTTCTAAAAGATACTTCTCCATACTTCTGATAGCTTCTAGATATAGTTCATCCTCTGCAAAACATTCTTTTGTTAGTGTTCTTTCTCCCTTTGCTAAGTCTTTTGCATAGACTTATTCCTTCTTAACATCTTTCAATAGATGTCCTTCTTCCTCACTAACTGTTTCAACAACTTCCATGGCTATTTCCATTGTGCCTATCATCATGGTGAATTGATGATCCTTTACTACGTTTTCAACTAACATAGTCTCTCTTTCTCTAGTACATTTTGCCTTGTTGTCCCTCTGTAACTCTTCTCCTAGACTTATCCTTGTCTCACCATCTGCATTAACATTCTACTGCATTTTTTTTCATCAATAACATTAATCAAACTCATTTGATTACGTTTTTGAGACAATATTTCTTCATTCTTCATCAGAATAAAATCCTGATTCCTCATCTCCATGACAGCATCTATAGACTCATCCATAGAATTTTTCTTTTGTATGTAGTCAAATTCCTCCTCTTCTGAAAAGTTTTCTTTGTCGCCTTTTATTTCTAGATCTTCATCTCCTCTGAAGATATCTTCAAAAGGTTGTTTTTCTCCTATCATTTTTAAAAATATAATAACCTATGGTCCCACTTGATGGTTCAACCATCATATCTCCTTGTTGTTCTAAATCCTTCATATGATTCAGAAATTCTTCGATGGTCTCTTCTTCAATCTCTTCAAGCCCTTCACTTGGTTGCTTGATATCTTCGCCCAACTGCATATGAGACCTATTTATCTCATCCTCTTCCAAAGCAGAATTTAAATTTTGCTTGTCTTCTTTCTCCTTTATGACAATATTAGCAAATTGTCTTTCTTTACATGTTTCACCTGCAAACACGCATAAATTTTCAGTTTTAAATTCATGTGACCCTTTGGCCTCACTTGAAGTTTCAATATTCAAGTATTCATTTTCATTTTCTCCTATAATTTCTCCTTGTTCTGGTTCACAAATGGAATCTTCCATTCCCAACTCAGCTTCCTTGAGTTTTTCCATCAACCACTTCAATTGCTTTTGTTGTAGCCTTCTCTGCATCTCATGCCATTCCATTGGCTTCTTCTTCAAGACCCAACCTAGTCTCTGGCTTTCCTCTAGTATTCTTCTTAATGCTTTGAGTTGTTCTTTCAAGTTGGCAATGTCCTAGCCAATTTCCTCTTGACTCATCCTTTTGCCATTTTCCTTGGCATCCTTCTTCTCATATCTTCTGTTGTGGCTTCTTTCTAAACCTCTGCTATGACTATCAGTAGTCGTCTTCTTCTCCTCTTTCTTCATGAGCTCCTCACTCATCTGTAATAAGCCTTTGCTATAGCTAGTCCTCCTCGCTGCAATATTACCTCAATAAGCTCTCCTCACTCAATCTTTTGGTAAGCAATGTCGTCTATCTAGAACCTCCTCTTGAGAAACACCTTT
Organism: Pinus taeda; assembly: GCA_000404065.3. Lineage (NCBI taxonomy): Eukaryota > Viridiplantae > Streptophyta > Pinopsida > Pinales > Pinaceae > Pinus > Pinus taeda. Next base: position 63,887 of record APFE031286801.1, read on the forward strand.
GCTCCTTCTAGGCTTTTGGAATCTCTCGCTCTCTCTTTAGAAGACTTCAACTTTCCTCTATGTCCAATCGCTTGTTGGATTCTTCAAGTTCACTGCCACTTCTACTTCAGAGTATTCTTCTTACTTTGCCTTCAAGAACACATCTGGTTCTCCTCTCACAACTTCTCTTGCTGTTACCTATGCATTAGTATAAAAACACACATTCTCAATTTAAAACAAAACATATTACCTCACCTTCAAGATCTCAACATGATCTTGTTTCACCATTCCACCTATACTTTGAATGGATTGCCCTCTGTTTTGTTTCCAAGTCCTCTTTCCTTCAGAACTTGCATTAAGCAATCTTTCTTTCTCTTTCCTCTATTCCTGTCTACTCCAAGCCTCTACTAGAATTGATACAGTCTTCCAAGAACTTCAAAAGTTCCCCTTATAGTCTTCTGTTGTATTCTCTATCATTCATCAAGTAACTTATGCACATGACCTTCTTCTTTGTGCAAACTCCCTTCTGCAGAAATATTTCCTAGTTCTGATTTCAATTCTGCTCAGATACCACTAATGGTGCAGGGATACCCCCGCACATACCCACATTATGCAAGAATATGCATTAATGCATCTATCCCAGGTATTTAACTCAGAAATGGAGTCAAATCTTCAAATCATAAATGATCAAGGCCCTTTCGCAGCCATAGTTCCTTTGTATCGAAACTCAATCACCCTGCCAAGACCTCCTATCGGGAGTTAAATCAGTCCTCAAGCCTTCATTTACCCTCTTATCAAAGAACTCCAAAAATCTTCCTTATCAGGACTCTAAAACCCTTATAATCCTTATTTAAGCCTTTAATTAGTCCATCGGCTGCATATATATAACCATTCCATTTTTATCCATTGCTCACACATGTTTTAACATATAAAACCTTCTATCGGACCCTTTTCCTTCATACACCTTTTCCAAAGGAAACTACACAAACATACCTCTTTCCTGCTTCTGTATGACTTCGGCATATATTCTAAGATTTCCTATGTCGCAATCGCAATTAGATTCTTCATGGTCATATACACATATATGCCTCACCACCTTTCGATATGTGATTTCCCTTTGGTATCGGCCGCATCATTTTAATGCCAATATCCTGGAATAATGGGAAAAATTGCTTCAAACATATCTATCGGATCTCAAGTCTCATACATTCGACACTATAAGTCCATTGGGTCTGCATACTATTTCTTCGATCTCCTCTTCCCCGACCTCCGACTATCGACGCCTCCGATCGCCAATTATCACATATTGGTGATATACCAAATCCTTTGATAGCTCTGATAATGCGATTAGAAATTAGATCTAGGCCATCGATATGGACATTTGATCCAACGGCCCAGGATCTATCGTGATATCACAATCGCGCTTCTCTTAGTCGACCCTTTCCACTCCAATATGCTGATCTGACCAATCACCCAGACCTGATAAGAGTATAAACCAACCTTTATAAATTTTCAAGTCTGACTTCCAATCCCGACTCCGTTTTGCACTGATTTTTAGTGTAACTTGGGTTTTTTTGCTTGCAGCCCAAAATTTATACAAATAACTCCACCGATGTGATGTTCCACTTGCTCCTCAGCGACATCATCTGGACCGTTGATATATAAGAGGCCTAAAGGTTCCTTTGTCTCACTTTTAATTCTCCCTCTTGTTCCTTTTACTTAGAAATTGTTAAGTCTTCAGTGTTTCTCTGTGATCTTGGTTTCTTCAAAGGTTTTTGGACCTTCGCTATTTTGTTGCATGCTAACTATACCAAGCTTAAACTTGCACTCTCCTTTGATATTTGTTTTTCCAGAGCTCTAATGGATTCAATGATCCATCGTGATCCTTTGTATTATTTCCTCCCTCTACGTGTTGTGCAGAACTCTGTCTGTAATGCCCTGTCACAGAGCCTACAAATTCACATATAAATCAACACTTGAAATACACATTCCAAATCGGAATTGAGTTGATTATATTATTAAATAAAAACAATTATTACAGAATGAGATCTTCTGTATCTCACACAGACTTGGTATTCAACTATTAGTGGCCCCCCTTTTCTTGACTCTGCCCGTAGGCTTACATATATGCCAGGAGTTTTGTTGAACAATCCTGGTTTGACTCCTATATCTATCGAATCGACTCCTAAATCCTCTGTCCATTATGCTGACTTCTAATTAATTCCTAAAGTCTCTCTCTTGTCCCTTGAATCATGGAATGTTTGAAGAGTTACATTTGATTTTGAACTCTTTTGTCATTACTCCCACTCATGTCCTCATTTATTCGAAAGCACTTACAATTTCCTCTCACACATCTAATTAAATCACTTAAAGGCATAAATTACATTAATTTATCATTTATGAATCCAACTTCCTAAAAATACATGACCCCCTATGTCTACTTAATTACAATGATTTCCTCCTGGGTTTAATGCTCTTACATCACAATGGGGTAATAGAAAATTGTCATACAAGTTTGAATGTTGGGCATACATATATGATGGTTAATGGTTTTTATATTTATTATGGATATATGCATGTCAGTCATCCTATTATTGTTGTGGTTACATGCATAATAGATGTTATTTAATTAGTGTGTTCATATGCACATGCATTAGGTAGTCATGCATGATAGTTAACTTGTTTTTAGCATGCATTGTGGTAATACAGATGATGATTGTGGTCATTGCATTTAAGATATTGATGTTACATGTTATCATACTAATATTGATTGGCCTATGCAGATGGTTATGGTTATGATATTCAGGTATAAGTCGATATACATGGGATATTGAGTTGTACTAATTTGGACTGAATTGTGAAGATTGGCTAGCTTCCCCTGAGATACATTGAGGTACGATTTTGGTTATGTTGTTTATTTTGTTTATCTAATATGGTATGTTTGTAGGAAATATAAGAACAATGATGAAGAGTAGAGAAGTACTGGACTATGGTTCACATGAATCCCCGTACAGGCTTGACGCGAAATCTACAGAATGAAAAAATGGCATGATTATATGGTACATTTTCAAGTACAAAATGCATGAGATATGAAAATCATCTTTTGGCAAGTGTAGTTAAATCTAGTAGAGCTTTGGATATTGGGTCATTATAGTGGTTTCTTCCTTCTACCTTGGTGTGGACCATGGATAGTAAGGGGTTATCTTTACAGGTTGTTTGCATGTTTGATTAATTGCAAACATGATATTATGTTTACAGGATATGTCTATAATATTTCATGAAGGAATGATCTTATTTTAAGACAGTTGTAATAAAAAATATATGTTGAGATCGCTGATATGCATTTGAGTGCAAGTGGGAGCTAGTTGTAGTATTATGGCTAATGATTGTGTGTTGATTATTACATGGTTATTAATATTGTAAAGGTTGATTCCAAATTAGTAGATATGATGTCTTGAGCTTTGGAGCATGTGACTGACATGTGTGAAGAAGTTGCAGGGAAACATGCTCGGTATTAGCATGAAAAGGGAATAGTTGATCTGTTTATATATAACTAACATCTGCGTGATGTGATAGAAAATAATAAGACTCAATTGCAACATGGATTAAGGTAAAATAAAGGAGTTGGGCGAGAATTCATTTGACTATGTTTGTAAACCACAATTCCAAATGATTGAGTTCTTTGCATCAATACAACAAGTTTTCTTAACCTTGAATTTGTCTAAAATTATGTGAATATGTGATATATTGATGAACATGTATTTGATAGGTATAACAACTAGTTTTCTGTTATGGCTAGACTCGTCTATGAATTGGAATCCCTTGTGAGATGATATATGTACATGCTCAATTACAGGTCAATGTATTGGGTACAATAAGGTAAGGTAGTTGGTATATGGTTACATTTATTTATGCACTGATAGTTATGTGTTTATGGCAACACGATGCAGGGAATTGTGTGGCAAAATATATTGTTGTGAAATCTTGAAGAAGGCTCAGGTTGAGCTTTCCCTTGGAAGCACTCGGAACCATGGGGTTGAGTCATGGTGTGTATTGAAAGTTTTGTGCTTTCAGTGATTTATTATTTGTTTTCTTTTGATTTGTAGTGTGTTCTTGTATGGTGCATGGGCATGCCACATTTTTTTGTGGTGTCATATTTTTATTGGTTTTTCTTCTTGTTTTATTTTTTTCTTACCTTTTTTTTATGTTTTTAGGGTCTTGGTAATTGGTTGGGGAAAGAGGAAAGTTAATGGGGCTCAGGGAGAGCTGAATGAAACCCAACAGGTAATGTAAAACCCAGATGAATTCCGATGCATCTATAAGGGAAATTGAAGGCAAGAATATGATATTTAGTTGGTCTGGTTGGGTCCACTGGGGTAAATGGATAGTGGCAGGATAGTCATGAAAAGGATAACATGAACGGTAAATTAAATAGATTTGAGGCATCAAATGCCTTGGCTATGTTGGGAATTGTTTTTCTCCATGTTGTGGATGGATAAAGGGAGTTCTCTTAATGTTGACCTTATGATAGCTAGTAATTATGTTGTGATCATGTTTATGCTAATGCCTATATATGTATACGTGTATGTATGTATGTCATTGTCTGATAGGTCCATTAGGGATCATAATTGTTTTATGTTAATGTTTATATGTATATATGTATGTATGTATGTCATTTTCTGAGAGGGTCGTCATGGATCATTCTTATGGAGGAATGATTTCTTATCCAAGTGAATGGCATACACAGTTTTTTGGTATAATGAGGAATCAGGCAAGTAGAGTAGTCCTCACGGGCCTATGTGGTTACTATCTTGTGGATATGATTTTGATACTATATGCTCATACTATGCTTATGTTTATGTTATGGACAAACTATTGTTAGGGATACATCAAATAAATGAAAGTAATGTGATGTATGACATGCTGGGATAAGCATCGATATTGGAAAAACACTAGAAGCAAGGTTGCTTGGTAAAGATTGTGTGGTTTGCAGATGTGCAGTACGGTTTGTGTGCACATATGGTGTTGTATACTTCTTGTAAATGTGGTGATGTGTACATTTTGTATATATGGTGTTGTGTACATGTTTTGCAGGTGGTTCCACGTACATATGGTGTTGTGTACATGTTGTGCAAGTGGTGTTGTGTACATGTTGTACCTGTAGTCTTGTGTACATGTTGTGCATGTTGTGCTATGTACATAGGGTGTTGTGTACATGCTGTAAATGTGGTGTTGTGTACATGTTCTATATATAATGTTGTGTAAATGTTGTACATGTGGTGTTGTGTATATTTTGTGTAGGTGGTGATGTGTACATGCGGTGTTGTGTACATGTTGTACAAGGTGGTGTTGTGTACATGTTGTGCATGTGTTGTTGTGTACATGTTATACATGTGATGTTATGTACATGTGGTTTTGTGTACATGTGGTACTGTGTACATATGGTAGTGTGTTATGTGTATTGTGTCGTCTTTGTATCATGACATGTGTATTCATTACGTTGTACACCAGGTGTAGGTGTATGCGTTGTGTTGTACATCGAGTGTAGGTGTATGTATTTTTTGGTGAACCATGCTTGGGTGTATATGTGTGATGTACAATATGTGTATGTGTATGTGGTTGAAGAAAAGAAAAGGCATTGGCTGCTTGCCGAGTGTGGAAACTGATTCATTGTGTGTGTGAAAAGGACAAAGCACAAATGTAAAGGAAAATCATTGACTGAATGATAAGTATCAATATTTTATTTTAGTTTTAATTATGTATGTGATATATGGCTATGATTTACGATGGTTACGTGTGACATATGATTTCGATTCATGGAAGTTGACTTTTGAGCTAATCGGATCTGATATGTTTGTACATGATGATTTGATCGAAGATCTAGTTTGACTTGTTGTGAGAGGAAGTAAACAAAATTGTAAATTTACTTTATTTACGGGCAACCAATGAGGTATGGTTTGAATTTATTTCAATTTCTTTTGTATCTAATGGAAATTATGCACTTAGTACAAGAAAGCATGGAAAATTCTTAGGTTTTAGTGGTTGAAAATGCGTGGTTTGGGTGGTTGAAACTGACTACAAGAATGTTAGTAGAAGCAATGAAAGAAATTGGAAGAGGAAAAGGTATGTGTAACGAACAAATTTTGTATACTGAAAGGAATGCTCTGATACCAATGAATCTAACATTGTTTGTCTATGCAACAATAATCTTTAGAATACTTTGAACAAAAAGACATCCATTGTAAGACAAGAAATTGTGTATTTTATATTATAAAAGAATTGATGAGATTATTGCAAATGAAGGTGAGGGCCTGCTTATATACCTAGGAAGATATCTCTTCGCCAACAGTCATGTCGTTAGGGACATAACTCTTCATTAAATAACTACTAGTTAATTAATAATTATTTATTATTATTATTGATTACATTATTTATATTATTTTATATATTTTATTCATAACAATATCTTCTTCTTAAAAAACCTTTGTACTCAAAGCTTATTATTGACAAGGTGTATCATTTGTTTCTTTGTCTTGTAAATTATTTTCATCTTTCGATATTCTTTAAGTTGTAATCTTCATTGGCACAAGATGATAAGATCTTGGAGTGATAAATAAAATTGCCAAACTAAGAAGGGATGAAACCATCCTAAATTAATCTTCTATGAAACTTGGTAATTACTTGATAGCTCAGATAATTTATCATCATCCTGGATTGCGTCGACATCATTATTCTTCAGAACATGAGTTTGTTATTTCTGTTTTGAGTGATACAGATACACAAACTGATTGGGTTGTTTTCTCTTGTGGTTCAGATGTCGATAAGGAGTACTGGTGATTTGGTTTTCTCTTATCATGTGTTCGGAAATTTCCTTATTTACTTTACGCGATGATGTTATTGAGTTGGTTATAGAACCTTCTCATGGAATGTTCATCATTTGAACTGCAACATCTCAATTTGTCTTTTCTTCCATTCGCCTGCCTTCTTCTTGAGTTGTGATATTCATTGCATCGATATTTATTCCTTTATCTTCAACTTGGATTGAAGACTTTGACACTTCTTTCGTGATAAATTATTCCAATTTGTTGTTCAATGAATTCTTATCATTTTCAAGTCTCCTAATTTGAGTGAGTAGACTCTTATTATAAATTTTAAGACGTAAGAGTTCATCATTTTTTGAATCAATTTTACTTTCGAATTCAAAATTTTCATCTTTTAAGCACTTAATTTTCTATAATAATTTTTAATTAAGGTTCTTTAAGTGTAAATGTTCCTCTTTTTTCTCTGATAAAATTTTGTCAGAATTTTCCTTCTCTTGTTCTAACTTTTGCTTCATATTTTTACACTTTTTGACTAGTGCGAGTAGTTTCAGGCTATGATCTTTTAAATGAGAGTCTTCTTCATTTTTATTAGATATTACCTCCTCAAGCTCTTTTGTTTTTCCAATAAATTTTCTTTATTCTTTTCAGGTATCTGCTTCGTAACATCTTTAAAGACTTATTATGAAGACATTATCGATTCTGACTTCATTTTCATTTATCTAAAGGTGATGATCTTTCCCTTATAAGGAAACATCATTTTTTTTTTCTATGTTTAACATGAGTGCACCCAATGCTTTAAACCAAGGTTGACCAATAATTATGTCAACCTCTTTGTCATACATTTTTATAACATGAAATTGGGAGATGTACTCATAATGATGTATTTTTATTTGTAAATCACTAATCTCATATTTTTTTTCCAAAAATATCTATTGTTTTGCCTAAATTGGCATATGAAATTAAGAGTCAATTCTCCAAAATAATATTTATGTACTAATAGCGATATTATCCTTTTCCCCTTAGATGTTTTCTTTTAATGTAATTAACTCGTGATGTGTGATTAAATACTGTTATAGCAATATAGTCCTTCCTTCATTTGTAAATTAGACTCCATTCTACCTTTGTGGAACGAGACTAGGCTTTTATTAGTAACTCTCTTTTTTTTAATTCCACTTCAACCTTTTTTGTATATTTTCTTTATCATGTAATTATATTTTAGGAGTAACATTTAAATACCTTATTACTAAAATTCTTTTCACTTCCACCTTATAATACTTTATTTATAGAAGGTAGTTTCTGTTAACACTCAGGTTGTCCCTAGGCTCCTAATAGGGATACGCCCGAGGTAACCACAAACCAATCTTCTGATTGCAAGTTCTAGCTCACCTGCAATCGGAGAGGGCTCTCTCCTTTTGATTCAACCTTAGTTGATGATTTTAGGCTAGCTTTCTGACTTCAAGGGAATTTTGATTGTGATTGGAAAGAAGGTAGGATTCTCGAACAAAGAGGCACGGTAAGGTGTGATAAGTTTCGAACCATTGGGCATGGAGTCACAGATTGAGGCTTGCGAGCGTTTTCTTGTTCACAAGGGGATATGGAGCAGGATAGCCACACGGGATACAATTTTCTGTCTGCTGAAAGTACGGAGTGAACATCAGGGATGAAAGGCAAAGGAGAATCATTTCATCATGCTGACAAAGGGGAAAAATGAATGAATGGGATCCAGGAGTAGTTAAGAATTCCTAAGACGTGCACTCATTTGTGAAAGAAACAACGTAAACCAGATCATTTAAGAATACAGGCTCATAACTATTTCTGAAGAAAACATTGAAAAACGCAGAAATTGAACTTAAGGTGTAATGAAACAAATCTTAAGCTATTCTTTTTTCCTGCAATTTAGAAAGGCGGAAAGGTGGTAAAAAACATAAAATTAAACAGAGGAGAGGAACACTTATTGGATCATGTAGAAGCATAGGAATTCAGTGATCATTCCTTGGACAAGAGAAATCATCAAGTAGTTTCGCAATGCATGCTTTCAACAATCTTTGCTTATGGAAATTATGACAGTTACAGTGCGAGTCTTTGCTTAGATAAAATGCTAGAAAGAAGACTGACCAACAACTACTACCAACCAACCAACCCTTAACAACATTGCTCGGGGTGGTATTTATAAGCAAAATATCGGAAAAACATCATTACAAGTGACCTCGACAGGTCTGCTTTGACCTCTTCAAAAATCTAAGTGTTGCTGGAATTAAATGCAAGTAAATCTTTTTGGCTGCGTTGGGGGCAGCTGGATCGAAACAGGTGATGAGGTGGCCTTTAGGGACCAGATGCATTGCTGCTGGAGTGATTGTGCTTCGGGGACGGGGACTGCAGTTCGGCTCTGGTGTGAATTAAATGTGCAATAATTACGATTTGAGAGCTTCAAGTAGTTTCACCCTCTTTCTATGAATCTGCTGGAAGATATTAAATGTTCTCCTGCTTCGGGCCGCTGCTCAAAATATTCGTTGATACTCTTTGCCGCTACATTGATGGCTCTTGCCGTCGATTGATACTCTTTGACACGCTTGATGCCTGATAATTTGATCTGATACACTTTAAACTCTGTGATTGATCTGCTGCTGTCTTTAAACCAGATCCTTTTGGCACGATTGGGCGATCTTCGGGATTTTTCGGCGCGCAATGGGCTAGGAAATCAGAAGATTCCCTGAAGATTCCTCGAAATGCCCTATTTCCCGTAGCGATGCGCAATTAGCGCTTCGCGCTAATCGCGCATCGGAAACTGCCTCTGTTTCTTGATCTGGAGCTTCGAAGTGGGATTTTTCTTCCTGCGCGAAGTTTCCTCTTTCTCGCTGCTGACGTAAGCATGGCGTCGGTTGTACGGTGGATGACGTCAGCTGTGGGTCCCTGGTACAGAGCGACGTGGCGAGATACTGGAGGTAGTGTGATGAAGAAACTCTGATGCGATATCGCGATATCGCGTCGGCGGGGAACGGGGGTGCTTGGGTTGGACACTCGGCGCTTGCGACTGCTGATCGGCGATATCGCAATATCGCGTCGGCGGGGAAAGGAGGGGTGACTGAGTCGGACACTCGGCGCTTGAGACCGCCGATCGCCGATATCGCAATATCGCATCGGCGGAGACGGATGGGTGATGACCTACATGGAGATGAAAGTGTGATGTTGCAATGCGATATGGCTTTGAGGTTGTAAGTTTTGGGAGGAAAGAGCAAGTGAGTGAGTGTGAAGGGAATTGGAGGTTTCAGAAGGGGTCCGATTTCCTCAGAGGGATTTTATACTTTGGAAGGAGTCCATTGTATCTGGGAGGTGGTTTTGGAGGTCAAGGGTTCTTGCTAAGTTTCAGATAAACTGAGCAACTCCCGGGAGTACTTATGGTTATTTTTCAACCAGGGGGAGGGATATTACGTAGGGGGATTTTATTCAATATTAATAAGGGGATGGGAAGAATAGGGAGCTAAATAATAATGTTAGTGGTTAATATGGAGATGGTAAGAAAGCGCTAAGTTCAGGAGAGCTTAGACTGTTACAAGGGGTAAGGACCATACTTAAGAGAAAATATGGAACAACTTTGAGTAAACCAGATCTTTACTCAAGCCAGTGCTATGAAGATGATGGAACTTAAGAGGTGTCAAGCAGACCTTGACCTGTTTTGGGGAAGTTAGTTAATGATTGGGGAGAACAGAGAAGGGGAGTTAGTTATACCTCTTTTGAGTTTCTTGCATATAAATCCTTGCTGATTATGTCCTGAATGATATAACACCTGAAAACCTGGAACTGGTCAGCAATTCAACAACCTCAGAACTACCTACCCAGCCTACTTACCTAGCATTTTTTCTTCTTTTGTTTGGGGGTGCACTTAGACTTGCAAACCCGTCATTCATTTTTCTTTTGATGCTTTCCTATCTACATACTACCCTTATTTCTTCCAGAGCCCAGATTAAGTTGTTGAGCTCCTATGCTTCTCTACCTATCTAAGAATCTGTCAAGATTAAACTGCTTGGACAGATTTACAATCTCTATATTCTAAACCAGGAAATTTAAACCTAGGGAGACCAAGATTAAACTGTTTGGAACTCCCTTTAACCGAAAAATAGCGATACCGGGATAACTTTACAAAATTTGAAGGCTATTGAATGAATCTGAAGTAGCCTTCTTCACTTGGAGACTGCTAAGCAAATATGGAGCGTTGCAGCAAGCAAAGTAGGACATACTTGGCCTGTGAAATGCCAATCATGAAAAATGAATAACCTACTGCAGCAGGCAACTAACAGTGGCTCCACTCGGGGATGGCTTCTCCTTGTGAGAAGTCAAGAACAGTAGGCCAGAACACCTTGGTTTTAGTTTCTTGCTGTCTTATGCAAAACTTGTTTTCTCCGGCCGCTTTATTTCTTCTACCTACCTACCCTAACCAACAGTTACTTTGCCGTTAGGTGAAATCGATCAACCAGTGCAACCATTTAAGCAACTGTGAAACGAGATGAACTTGCTGACTAATAGTTTCTGAACGTAAAAGCATCATTCGGGTATATGCTTTTATAATCAAAATTGTGGCATCTACCACTTGCTGTTGCAGTATGTGGTCTTCACTAAGAAAACACGTTAACAAAATTGGGTTAAGCCAAAGTTCCATGTAGTCTGCAATGGGATTGATAAACTTACAATGTGAGAGAACTTCTTCTGATTCTTTTTGGTCACACGGAGCGGCTGCGTCCTCGGTGGTAAGCCTGGCAGTCGACCATTCTGCCTCTGTCTTGTCAATAGAATCATGTAGAGTTTGTGAACCAGCAGCTAGCAACATCTCCTCCTGAGTTGGGGACGGGAGACTTCGGCATGATTCAGGATCTTCTTGGTCAGATGGAGTAGCTGCATCCTTGGTAATGATCCTAGCAGCTAGTCGTTCTGTTTTTTCCTTGAAAACTGAATGATACAGAATCTGCAGGTCCTCAGGCAACAGTGCTTCCTCCTGAATAGGGGAAGGGAGACTTCGCCATGATTCCGGTTTCTTTGGGTCAGACGAAGTAGCTGCATCTTTGGTAATGAGCCTAGCAGCTGATCCTTCTATCTTTCCCTTGGAACCCAGATCATACTCAAACTATAATTCAGGAGATAGCACTATTTCCTTGAGAACTGGAGGAGGAAGATTTTGGTAAAACTCTTGAGGGTTGCGGAAATCATAAGACTGTCTCTGAGCTCCCAAGAGTTCAATTTCATTCTCATATTTTTCCACAACCAACTCAAGGAAAAGTTTATTCCGTTGCCTAGTATTTTTGACAATACCACTCTGAAAAATTCTTCATTAAGCTCAAACTCTGATAAACTTTCTCTGCATTCATCTAAAGCTTCATCAAATGAAAGTTCCTCCCAGGATTCGGTCATTCTCTCTTATTGTTAATACATGAATCTCTTGGCTGTAACATTTGGTTCGTTCCTCAGTGGAGCCTTTGATTGAAATTGAAGTGGAGTCGCCAGGTGGATGCCTAGACTCTGAAGTGCCTGATCTCTGTCCACCATCGAAGATCAGAACTAAGTGTGACAAACTTTGAAGAACAAGATCCTTTCCTCCAGTGGGGTTTAAAGATGAATAGATCACTTGGATCCCCAAAGGAGTACGCACATACAGGTCGACCGAGGCTTTTACAAGTCGGTTTCTTCCTCTGTAGGACTGCAGACTGGTTGCATTGATTTATCTGAGGAGGTACCCAGTGGAGTCGCCATTTATTAGATGAATGCAGAGAAAGTTTATCAAAGTTTGAGCTTAATGAAGAATTTTTCAGAGCGGTATTGTCAAAAATACCAGGCGGCTGGAATAAACTTTTCCTTGAGTTGGTTGTGGAAAAATATGAGAATGAAATTGAACTCTTGGGAGATCAGAGACAGTCTTATGATTTCCGCAACCCTCAAGAGTTTTACAAAAATCTTCCTCGTCCAGTTCTCAAGGAAATAGTTCTATCTCCTGAATTACAGTTTCTGTATGATCTGGGTTCAAAGGGAAAGACAGAAGGATCAGCTGCTAGGCTCATTACCAAAGATGCAGCTACTTCGTCTGACCCAAAGAAACTGGAATCATGCCGAAGTCTACCTTTCCCTATTTAGGAGGAAGCATTGTTGCCTGAGGACCTGCAGATTCTGTATGATTCAGTTTTCAAGGCAAAAACAGAAGGACTAGCTACTAGGGTCATTACCAAGGATGTAGCCACTCCATCTTACCAAGAAGGTCCTGAATCATGTCGAAGTCTCCCGTCGGCAACTCAAGAGGAGATGCTGCTAGCTGCTGATTCACAAACTCTGCATGATTCTATTGACAAGACAGAGACATAACGGTCGACTGCCATGCTTACCACCGAGGACGCAGCCGCTCCGTCTGAACAAGAAGAATCAGAAGAAGTTCTCTTACAGGGTAAGTTTATCGATCCCATTGCAGACTACATGGAACTTCGGCTTAACCCAATTTTGTTAATGTGTTTTCTCAGTGAAGACCACATACTGCAACAACAAGTGGTAGATGCCACAATTTTGATTATAAAAGCATATACCCGAATGATGATTTTACGTTCAGAAACTATCAGTCAGCAAGTTCATCTCGTTTCACGGTTGCTTAAATGGCTGCACTGGTTGTTCGATTTCACCTAACGACAAAGTAACTGCTGGTTAGGGTAGGTAGGTAGAAGAAATAAAGCGGTCGGAGAAAACAAGTTTTGCAGAAGACAGCAAGAAACTAAAACCAAGGCGTTCTGGCCTGTTGTTCTTGACTTCTCACAAGGAGAAGCCATCCCCGAGTGGAGCCACTGTTAGTTGCCTGCTGTAGCAGGTTATTCATTTTTCATGATTGGCATTTCATAGGCCAAATATGTCGTACTTTGCTTGCTGCAACGCTCCATATTTGCTTAGCAGTCTCCAAGTGAAGAAGGCTACTTCAGATTCATTCAATTGCCTTCAAATTTTGTAAAGTTATCCCAGTATCGCTATTTTTCGATTAAAGGGAGGTCCAAACAGTTTAATCTTGGTCTCCCTAGGTTTAAATTTCCTGTTTTAGAATATAGAGATTGTAAATCTGTCCAAACAGTTTAATCTTGGCAGATTCTTAGATAGGTAGAGATGCAGAGGAGCCCAACAGCTTAATCTGGGCTCTGGAAGAAATAAGGGTAGTATGTAGATAGGAAAGCATCAAAAGAAAAATGAATGACGGGTTTGCAAGTCTAAGTGAACCCCCAAACAAAAGAAGAAAAAATGCTAGGTAAGTAGGCTGGGTAGGTAGTTCTGAGGTTGTTGAATTGCTGACCAGTTCTAGGTTTTCAGGTGTTATATCATTCAAGACATAATCAACAAGGATTTGTATGAAAGAAACTCAAAAGAGGTATAACTAACTCCCCTTCTCTGTTCTCCCCAATCATTAACTAACTTCCCCAAAAGAGGTCAAGATCTACTTGACACCTCTTAAGTTCCATCATCTTCATAGCACTGGCTTGAGTAAAGATCTGGTTTACTCAAAGTTGTTCCATATTTTCTCTTAAGTATGGTCCTTACCCCTTGTAACAGCCTAAGCTCTCCTGAACTTAGCGCTTTCTTACCATCTCCATATTAACCACTAAAATTATTATTTAGCTCCCTATTCTTCCCATCCCCTTATTAATATTGAATAAAACCCCCCTACGTAATATCCCTCCCCCTGGTTGAAAAATAACCATAAGTACTCCCGGGAATTGCTCAGTTTATCTGAAACTTAGCAAGAACCCTTGACCTCCAAAACCACCTCCCAGATACAATGGACTCCTTCCAAAGTATAAAATCCCTCTGAGGAAATCAGACCCCTTCCGAAACCTCCAATGCCCTTCACACTCACTCACTTGCTCTTTCCTCCCAAAACTTACAACCTCAAAGCCATATCGCATCGCAACATTGCACTTTCATCTCCATGCAGGTCATCACTCATTCGTCTCCGCTGATGCGATATTGCAATATCGGTGATCGGCGGTCGCAAGCGCCGAGTGTCCGACTCAGTCACCCCTCCTTTCCCCGCCGACGCGATATTGCGATATTGCTGATCGGCAGTTGCAAGCGCCGATTGTCCAACCCAAGCACCCCCGTTCCCCACCAACACGATATCGCGATATCGCATCAGAGTTTCTTCATCACACTACCTCCAGTATCTCGCCACGTCGCTCTGTACCAGGGACCCATAGCTGACATCATCTGCCGTACAGCCGACGCCATGCTTACGTCAGCAGCCAGAAAGCCGAAACTTCGTGCAGGAAGAAAAATCGCACTTCGGAGCTCCAGATCAAGAAACATAGGCAGTTTCCGATGCGCGATTAGCGAAGTGCTAATCGCGCATCGCTACGAGAAATAGGCCATTTCGAGGAATCTTTAGGGAATCTTCTGATTTCTTAGCCCATTGCGCGCCGAAAAAGCCCGAAGATCGCCCAATTGTGCCAAAAGGATCCGGTTTAAAGACAACAACAGATCAATCACAGAGTTTAAAGTGTATTAGGTCAAATCATTAGGTGTCAAGCGTGTCAAAGAGTATCAATCGACGGTAGGAGCCATCAATGTAGCGGAAAAGAGTATTAGCAAATATTTGGAGGAGCGGCCTGAAGCAGGTGAACATTTAATATCTTCCAGCAAATTCATAGAAAGAGGGCGAAACTACTTGAAGGTCTCAAATCATAATTATTGCACATTCAATTCACACCAGAGCCGAACTGTAGTCCCCCAAGCACAATCACTCCAGCAGCACTGCATCTGGTCCCCAAAGGCCACCTCATCCCCTGTTCTAATCCAGATGCCCCCAGTGCACCCAAAAAGATTTACTTGCATTTAATTCCAGCAACACTTAGATTTTTGAAGAGTTCTAAGCAGACCTGTCGAGGTCACTTGTAATGATGTTTTTCCGATATTTTTCTTATAAATACCACCCTGAGCAATGTTGTGAGGGGTTGGTTGGTTGGTAGTAGTTGTTGGTCAGTCTTCTTTCCAGCATTTTCTCTTAGCAAAGACTCGCACTGTAACTGTCATAATTTCCATAATCAAAGATTGCTGAAAGCATGGATTGTGAAACAACTTGATGTTTTCTCTTGGCCAAGAAATGATCATGGAATTCTTGTGCTTCTAAATGATCCAATAAGTGTTCCTCTCTCCTGTTTTATTTTATGTTTTTGTCACCTTTCCGCCTTTCTAAATTGCAGGAAAAAAGAATAGCTTAAGATTTGTTTAAATACACCTTAAGTTCAGTTTCTATGGTTTTCAATGTTTTCTTCAAAAACAGTTATGAGCTTGTATTCTTAAATGATATAGTTTACGCTATTTCTTTCACATATGAGTGCATGTCTTAGGAATTCTTAACTGCTCCGGGATCCTACTCATCCATTTCTCCTCTTTGTCAGCATGATGAAATGATTCTCCTTTGCCTTTCATCCCTGATGTTCACTGCGTACTTTCAGCAGACCGATAGTTGTATCCTGTGTGGCTATCCCGCTCCCTATCCCCTTGTGACCAAGAAAACGCTCGTATGCCTCAATCTTTGACTCCATGCCAAATGGTTCGAAACTTATCACACCTTACCATGCCTCTTCGTTCGAGAATCCTACCTTCTTTCCAATCACAATCAACACTCCCTTGAATTCAGAAAGCTAGCCTAAAATCATCAAATAAGGTTGAATCAAAAGGAGAGAGCCCTCTCCGATTGCAGGTGGGCTAGAACCTGCAATCAGAAGATTGGTTTGTGGTTACCTCGGCCGTATCCCTATTAGGAGCCTAGGGACAACCTGAGTGTTAACAATTTCAATATTTATTCATAAATTATAAAAGTCCTTCTTTTTAATATTAACACGACCTTTTTCTTCACTTATTTAATAATATTTTTCTATTATATATTTTATATTACCTTTTTTTTTAATATAAAATTGGTCATTTGCTTATAATTAGAAAAAAATCTCCTCTTTAGTTAGTGTTGGAAAAAATGTTGGGGTGGCATGGGGTGGGGTGAAACAATATTTTAAACTCAAACTTGTAATTTTTATATTTTGAGTAATATACATTATTTCTATTAAAGAAACCTGCATATGTACACTACTTTAGAGAAGGAAACCCACATATATAGAAATTACTGATTTTTATGTATTTCATCAGATGATTATCACAAAAAACACATAGAACACCAAGATTTTTTAGGTGGAAACCCAATGTGGGAGAAAACCACTGTTGTTGCAGTCTCTGTCTCCTTTAGAAAAATATTACATTTATATGGATGCAGTCTCTTGTTAGTACATATTCACCCACCTATAGGAAGCTACAATCTTATCTTGTTCTCCAGCACCCACTGGAAGGGAGATCCAACCCTTGATCAAGTTTACCGACTCCTACTGGAAGGGGGATCGTACCCCCTTTCTGAAGGCTACAACCCTCAATCATCACACAATCTATAAACCACCTTTGAATAAATTTTCAAACTGGACATATATCAATCATAAACCCAAACATGATGAATCAATGAATCTAAGATCTTTTCACACTGTAAATAACTTGAAATTATGTTGTATCAAATCACTGAATGTAGAACCTCACCAGAAATAACAAATATAAAATTTTGTATGTGACTGTACTGAATAAGACTCACGTATATACATGTTTCCTCTATATAAGACATGTGTACAAACATCGTAACACTGAAAAATGAATCATCAATCACTAAATCATATATAGAAAATTGATCATTCACATATCACTTGAACCAATCATAGATTACTGAATTAAATGAAGATGACCATATTGTAGCATCATTGCCAATTAAAATTCATAGCCAACTCAACCCATCCAATTCTGTCAAACACAGATTATCATGATAGAGACATCATCGATAGAAAATAGTAAAAAGAATAAAAATGATCAAATATTATAAACAAGTCATACTCCAAAACCATGGAACGTATACGTGATTTCGCTACAATGACCAGTGTATGTACACACTTATAATTCACAAGACCCATACAAATATGAAAAATTTATTTCACAAATAATATACACAACCCTACAGGGAAAAATACACATATGTACAAGGATATTCCCAAATACATCTGTGTATTGATCTGTAAAAATTTTGTTGCAAGCATAATTTCACTTTCCACAACCTTTACTGTCAGTACTACACAATTATGAATAAATCATTTAGATCACAGTATCACAGTTTCATCAATATTAGCTACTTATATGTTTTCAACAAGTAAATCAATCAAGCATATATGTCAACATATTTTAGATATTTCAGATATGAGTCTTCTCCTTGCGCATTGGTGCACACATGTTTTAGATCAAATCATTAATAGACAACCCAATACTTTCACACACAACACCTTGATCTCCATATCTTTATATAGTATTTTCCTTAGCCAATACCTTAGGTAAATACCTTGGTTATGTCGTAAGTATTCTTTGATGGGATCAAATACCTGTTTCCACTCCAAATAATATGGTTCAATACCATGGTAATGACCCTTTTTATCCAAAATACCATGGTGTAGATGCTATACACAACGTTTACTTACAGGACTAGCGTATGTACGTGACCTTTCTTCTAAGGATCCACATATACTTTCTCAAAACTCTAATTTTATCATCCACCTATCTCTGAACTATCATTCCTTTGTCCCATAACTTCCATTATGCATAATCATTTTGTTTATATAATGTTTACTTCGTTATGAAGTAGTTTACCATCAAGGACAACAAATTAGACATAATTCCAACAATATCTCCATTTGGACTTGATGGAAACCACTTTGGAGTTTGGTCATTACCTACAAATCCTTGCAACTACATTTTCAAATACCAATCCTTCCCACCAAGAATTTTAATAAAAATATGAAGCTTCTCTCACCCTTTGACATCAAGGGAAAAGGGATGACAAATGCTGAATGAAGACTTGTATCCCCTTGTGTAGAGAGGATTTGTTGAACCTTCTAACCATGCTCCCCTTGAGCATATGCGGAAGCTTATGAAGATATTCAATAAAGAACAAGACTTTATGATTTTACCAATAATGAACTTTCCTATCATGAATGACTCATGCTTACATCAATCACCCAACATAGTGGGGTTACATATTTGACCCATATTACATCAATTTCCTAAAATAATGGGAGTACATACAAGGCATGACTTGATCCCAACATTACATAAATGTCTCAAACGTACAAAGCATGACTCAATATCGCGTACATGAATTCATATTACAATGATTACATCATTGGTATTTACATTACCTTTACATAGATAATGAAAACTAGGACCTCAACAATGAGGTTGAAGGATTACGATAGTCATTAGCAACCACCATATACCATATAGGAACCTGCAACATGAATATTTGATAGCAACAATAAAGAAGCAACATGAATATCCTCATTAAGAAGTAAGATATGGCAATGAAGCATCAATATTTTCAGCATCATTAACTCCTAGCAGATACATCCTCCTCATCAAGTATGTCAACTTTATAATTTAGAATCCATGCATCATCAATATCTGGAGACAAAGAAACATCATATAGATCTCCAAAAATAACATTAGAAATATGAAATTATTAGAGAATGTATGCAACAAGACATGCTTATGAAACCATAATGCCAACAAGGGATAATAGTTTCCCCCCTGAACTAATAGACTGCAGCAAACTAATTTAAAAAAAAAAAGATGAATGCATAGAGGAGGCTCCCACTGAAACTATGCCATTTTTACCAAACATTGAGATATATACGTGACTACCTAACTTAGAAACTATGTATATACGATCTTTTCCTTCACATCATCTGCATACATAAAGTAAACTGTAGTAATTTACAGTCTTAGCTCCCCATGAACATGAAATACCTGTCAACATAATTATCAAAGTGATGAAGTAGGAATAATTACTAATTTATGTTTGAGATATTCAAAGGAATCACATGCAAGTAACTTTGTAAATATATTTTCAACTTGTTCCTTTGAAGTAACATATTCCAGTTTGACCTTTTTTCAAGAACCTGTGCACTGAGAAAATGATATTTGATTGAAACGTGCTTGGTTTTTGAGTGCATGAAATTATTTTTAGAGATACTCATAGAGAAGAGGTATAGGTTGAAAAAAAGTTATTTTAATGTCTTCCAATGTTTGAATCATCCGTATAAGTTGAGTACAATAAGATGCATCAACAACATATTCTGCCTCAGTAGTAGATAAAGCAATGGGGTTTTATTTCTTGCTGAACCATCATACCAAGTGGGGCCCCAAATAAAATGCTCCTGCACTAGTACTCTTGTGGTCATCAATATTACCTCCCCAATCGACATTTGTTTAAGCATGAAGTGCAAAGTCTACATTTTTTGGATACCATATACAAAAATCTCGAGTTCCTCATAGATACTGGAATATTGTCTTAACTATTCGGAGATGAGTTTCCTTAGGATTGGCTTGAAATTGTCTAACAATTCAAAATGCATGCATAATGTCTGGTGTTTTACCTGTAAGGTAGAGCGAGTTTCCAATCATAGATATATATTCTCATTGATTGACTGAAGGAGAATCATCATTTTGACTAAGAGTGCACCCTATTACCATTGGTGTGCATACTGGTTTGCAGTCTTCCATTCCATATTTCTTCAAAATCTATTTGAGGTACTTGGTTTGAGAAAGAAAGATACCATTCTCAGTTTGTTGAACTTGAAGACGAAGAAATTATGTTAGTTCGCCAGGTAGAGACATTTCGAATTCTTGTTGCGTAACTGAAGGAAATCCTTGACTCATAGATTCTACATTGCTCCCAAATATGATGTCATCTACATAAACAACAACTATCAAAAGTTTATATTTATCCATTTTGATATATAGGATGCTATCTAGAGACCCCTTTTTGAATCCTTGTTGTTGAAGGTACCTGCCAAGATGATAATACCATGCATGAGGAGATTGTTTCAATCAATATAATGATTTCTTAAGTTTTCACACAATATTTTTATCATTGCCAAGAATGAACCCTTTAGTTTTTTCTATATAGACCTCTTCTTCTACATACCCATTTAACAATGCATATTGGACATCGATTTGATATACTTCAAAGCTAAGAAAACTTGAAAATGCAAGAAACATTCTTATGGCTTCAATTCTAGCTACAGGTGAAAATGTTTCTTCAATGTCTATCCTTTCATATTGAGTAGAGCCTTTACATACAAATCTTTCTTTTTTGCATATTACATCTCGATTTTCATTTATTTTATTTTTGAACCCCCATTTTGTCCCAATAACATTTTTATCATGAAACCTTGGTAATAATTCCCATGTATGATTCTTTTCTATCTAATCAAGTTATTCATTCATTGTCTTAACCCAACATTCATCTTTTCTTGCTTGATTCACATTTTTAGGTTCAATTGTGGATAGTAAAGTTAGATAACTAGAAGTTCCAACAAAAGTTCTTCTAGTTTGTATTTTTGTTTCCTTTCACCTATAATTTGAGATTTTGGATGATTTTTTTGAACACGCCTTCAAGGTGTTTTTTCTGATGTATCTGTATCTTCATTTCGTTCTTCTAATGATTCTCTATTTCATTCTACTACAACCTTTTTTCTTGCAGTAGGGAGAGGTTCATGATCTACTGGTTCTTCCATTTTGGTACCTATGGATGCTTCATCAATTACAACATCTATGCATTCAAAAATATTTTGAAGCCTTTTATAATAGAATTTATATCCTTAGCTTCTAGAAGAGTATCCAAGAAGGATTCATTCATCAACTATGGATTTAAATTTTCCAAGCTTATCATCATTGTTCTTTATGTAACACTTGCTTCTAAAAAATATAAAGTGTTTCATTGTTGGAGGCTTACCAAACCATAGTTCATATGGGGTTTTATCACTATTTACTTGAAGATTAGCTTTGTTGAGAATATTCATGGTTGTATGTGTTGCTTCCCCTCCAAAAAGTATATATAGTTCTTGATTCATAAAGCATGACACGTGCCATTTGTTGGATTTTTCTATTCATTCTTTCTACTGCTCCATTTTATTGAGGAGTTTTAGCTATAGAAAAGTGTCTCTTAATGCCATGTTGTTCACGCGAATTAAAAAAATTACCTGTTATAAAATCTCCTCCTCTATCAGATCTAAGAAAATTGATTTTTAAGTCTAACGCATTTTCTACTAGAGCCTTAAACATTTTTAATTTATCAAATGATTCATATTTATACTTTAGTAACCCAATACAACAGATTCTTGTAAAATCATCAATGAATAATATGAAATATTGTTCACCACGAGGATAATTCTTTCTCATAGGACCACATTAATTAGTATGAATAAGTGCAAGTGGCTTACTTCAAGTACCTCTTTAGCAGTGAATTGAACTATAGTTTGCTTACCAAATTGGCATGATTTGCAAATGTCATTTCTTGGTGGAGAGATGCTGGGCAAGTCACAAACTGCTCCCATTATGCTTGATTTGTACAATTGAGAAAATCTAAGGTGTCCCAATCTTTTCTTCCAAAGCGAACTTTCTTCATATTTGCTTAAGTAACAATGTTCTTGGATACATTCCAAGACATAAACATTTCCTAGAGTTCGTGTTCCCTTTATTATGATCTTACACGTGTCCATATTTCTTACCACACAATTCTTTGATATGAAAAACAATCCATGCTCTTGGTCACACATTTGACTAACACTCAACATATATGCTTTAATCCATCAACAAATAAAACATTTCCAACCTTGACCTATTTCTTTAACAACACGGTTCCTTTCCCCTTGATAGCAACTAGTTAATTATTTCCAAAGTTTACATCCTTTTCTTTCTTCATTTATTTAAAAGACATAAACTTATCTTTGTCACCTGTCATATAATTTGAACATTTTTTGTCAATGTACCATATATTTTCTTGATGTCCTACACATAAAGCTAGAAAACAATTTTTAGAGTCTATGGTTTTGTTTTTCCATATCTTGGATGTTATTGTCTTTTGTTGATGCTGATAGGATGATCTTATTCTACTTCTCCATTCAGTTTCTTTATGACCAAAGTAATTGAAAAAAGAACATTCAATTTCATATTGAAGAGGTGAGAAGACATTATAAGAATATTTATTTTCCCCAATCTCATTCTTTTTTTTCTTGATTCTCTAGTCATAATAGTTTTATTAGTCACACACTAAGCAACTTTATGGAAACAATTATGACAAATCAAGCATTGACCATTGAATTAGGAATACTTGTAAGTATAATACCTTCTTGAGTAGCTTCCCATTTCATTGTGGTAAGATTGTTTTACTTGAGAGGTATTGGATCTTCCATTCCTTTGCTTAGAGCTGGAATTCTTATGACTGCTTCCTTTTACTGTATTGAGATAGCTTCATGTACCTGTTTCAGAAGATTTATAGGCTTTTTATGATTCACCATTGTATCCAAGACCTTTCTTAATTAGAGGAGAGTGTTGTACTTTGATGATTTCTTCTAAAGTCTCAGATACTTGAGCAAATATAAGATTTAAAGCCTTTGTTTTTTCAAGTTCCTTTCTTAGACACACTATTTCAAGTTCTAAGGACATTTAGCAACATAGTGACCAACTCTTCCACAAGAAAAACATTTGAAAGGAAGCTTACCTCTAAACATTCTAGTTCCTACTTGGAGTTTCTTTATGAAATTAGATTCTTAGTCGGTTGATATGTAACCTGTTTCCTTAAGCTCCTCCTTCTCCATTCCCTTATATGAAGCTTTGAATGTCGCTTCTTTGATATCTGATGGACCCCCTTTTCTCATTTCATAAGCTGTTGAGATCCCATGGAGATTTTCAATAGTGAGGTTCTTCAAATCTTGCATTTCTTCAGTTGCAAAGACTTTTCATTTGAACTTTGGGGTTAGAGATCTTAGAATTTTCTCAACAACCATTGAATCTTGTACTTGATCATCAAGATTTTTCATTAAGTTAACAATATCATCTTTTTTTTTGCTTGAGCAAGAGTAGTTCCTTCTATTTCATTATATCGTGAAAATTTTTACAGAATATACAAAACCCTCTACTCTAGGAGATGACAGGGTCACCAAGGGCATGATGCCAAAGTACAGCTTCACCCCAAAATTTACCGACAGCTTGATCAATCCTCCTCTACTATCGGATGACACAAAGCAAACAAAAGCCTAAACTAAGGCTTAAACACACCCCCATCACTTAGGCGAAAAGCCCGACAAGACCCGTGGCCCCACTGAAAAGGAACCAACAGATTAGACGGTAGATACATCACCAAGAGATCGAACGGCCTCCCTAAATATTGCACCACCTAACATGCGCGAAATTTAACTCGTGATGGAGGGTGGTATCCCAACCCCTCCTTGGCCACTTGGCGGAAGTCTAATGGATTCGCTTCCAAAAAAACTAAACCACTTACCATCCCAAATCTGTGCGATCACCCGTAAACCGCTATAACCTATTTTTCTGAATGGGAAAAGGAAAGAAGGGGAAACCGCTTCGTCGGGAAACAAGAGCCACCAAAAATTGGACACTCCCATGATAGAACCAGTAATGGTGACCACCATGGACCATGGGAAGAACCTGATGAGCAATCTGAAGAGGAAGGGCTTGACCATTTTCCACCAGGAAGAAACCAGACAACTTAGAACTTATCCTTTTTCCCCTCGTCTCCACGAGAACTGTGACCTAAATTTATTGGATGTAATCATATAGTTTCTTTCCTTGAGGCCCAATGTTTGAAGATGAATCCTCGGACCCCACCAAACCCTCGGGCCCCACCAAACTTCTTGATGAATACAGAGCATTGATTTACCTTGCGCCATCGAATGGCTGAGTAGAAAATCACGCACCCGAAGTCATCGACCTTTAGGGTGTGGGGAGAGTGGTTTTTGGATTGGGCCCTCCACGACATGTCATGTTTTCTATGGAATCACTGCCAAAACTCTAAAACCACTTTTAACATGAAAGCAGTGCGATCTCTACGAAACTGCCCAGAGGCAGTTTTGACTTTCGTCACTGAAACATTAGGACGATGCGGAAGTTTCTGTTGCTGATTTCTTCAGTCCGGGAAGCTCTGTTTCCCGTCACTGAGAATAGTCCTTATCGTGGTCCACTTAACCTATAACCTTGGCTTACCTTTCATTGTGCACCTTTTTGTCCCACTTGGTCTAGCCCTCTGACCGCTGACCATTACTATTTGGGTTCTGTCATTTTTCTTCTGTACTCTTCTTTGTCCTCCTCTTCCTGGTTATGGTAGAGTTTTTTCAGGTTACTCTGTGCCATTGTATTCCACCTCCTTAAGATTGCGTTGTCCTTGCAGATAACACCTTGGTTAGCTAGAATGTCAACCAATTTGTTGGCCTTTCTCCTTCCATGACTAAATCTGAGAGTACAAAGTTCCTGTAGATGCACTTGAATTCTCTAAAGAATTCTAGTTAACCTCCAGTGTTTTGTGACCTTTTTCGGCCCTGTTCCATTATTGATTCTCTTGGCAGTGTTTATGACTGACTCTGAATCCGCTTCTATTATGACATTTTGGCAATTGCTCTGTATCAAAAATTCTAAGAATTGTTCCAAAGCCATTAGTTCTACCATGTTGTTAGTGGCTTTTCCTAAGTGACCATGGAAGAGGGAGATTATGCTACCTGTATCATCCCTTAGAAATCCCCCAAAACCAACATCCCCCAGCTTTCCTTTGGAAGCTCCATCAGTGTTTTACTTTAAAAAACCTTCAGCGGGAGGATGCCAGAATTCCTCCACCTTATTTCTCATGCTTGCTTTCCTGTCTAGATCTTGAGGAATAAGCCCCTGCATGTCTAACAACTGGAGGATTCTTAACTCTTCTACTGAGGGAGGATTTTTGGGGAGATTCCTAACCATGGTGCCCACTGTCTCCTTTAGTTGTTTTACGATTAGCTTCACCAAGCTAAGTGAGGCAGACTTTACCTCTTTGAATATTCTTTTGTTCCTTTCCTTCCACACATTCCAAATAACGAAACTCGGCAGAAAATCCTAGACAGAGTTGAGAATTTCATTATCTGAAAAATTATTCCTCTAGTTGTTTAAAGTATTGGCAATACTTTCTTTGTCTCTATCAGACTGTTTGAAAATGTTGGTAAAAAATTCCCATATCTTGTTGGTGAAAATACAATTGTTGAGAAGATGCTCTATAGTCTCCTCTTGGGTCTCACAGAGTTGACATCTTGAGGGTCCCAGCATGCCCCTTTTTTTAAGGTTGTCCGAGGTTAAAATTTTCCTGTGGTGAACTAACCACATGAAAAGTTTGATTTTCATCCATCCTTTGTGTTTCCAAAGCTTTTGCCAAGTTTTATTAGGAGCTTGGGGTTCCAGATCAAGGAGAAAAACTTTAGCTTCCTTGATATTAAAGTTTCCCTCTTTGTTGTTACTCCATCTCAGTTGGTCCTGCCCTCCCTTTACTAAAATTATTCTCTGATCCAGCAGTCTCTTAAAGGACTCTGCTTTACTATTGAGGGTCCTATCCTCTCTGCCCTCAATTTTTTTCCAGATTCTCCACTTTCTTGCATTATGTGGGTTCTCCCAAAATTATTTCACTTTTACCAATCCTTGATTTTCAGTCTCTTGCTTGAGGCCTAAAATTTCTTCCTTCAGTAGATTTGGTGTCCTCCTAGAAAAGTGCCAGATCTCCCTCTCTGATTTCCCAAAAACTATGTTTTTGAACCACTTCTCTATTCTCCCAGGCCTTGTTCCATATGGGGGAGCCTTTCACTATTCCTGTCATACGTATGATATCAGAATCCGGCCAGGCATTGGCATATTTTTCCTTCTAGATGCTTGCCCATTGAGCTTTAGGATCCTTAACCCACCTCTACCAAAGTTTGGCTTCGAGAGCCTTGTTGAGAATCTCTAGGTTATCCAAACCTAGGCCTCCTTGGTTCTTGGGTTTGTAGATCTTTTCCCAAGAGGCTAAAGCCCATTTTTTCCTTATTTCCTCTTTGACCCACAAAAAATATCGTTGAATATTCCAAAATTGTTGCAAGACTCCTATTGGAGCTGGGAGGGCTGATAGCATGTAGATTGGGATAGCTTGGAGAACTGGTTTAGTAAGAACCAGTCTACCAGCTAGATTTAAAGATCTGTTTGTCCATTTCCCGACCTTGTCTTGAATTTTAGTTATTAATGGATCCCATATACTCTTGTGTCGGGGTTTAGCTATAAGTGGAACTCCCAAATGCTTAAAGTGAAGAGATTCTATTTGAAAGCCTAAAATTCTGGAGACATTTCTCTGGATGGCAATATGAGTGTTAAAGAAAAAGCTTTTGATTTGGTAAGGTTAACTTCCATACCTATGGCCTTCGCGAAGTCATCCAAAATTTGTTTGTAAGCAAGTGCTTCTTTGACTGTAGGAATTCCCTATAACATGGTATCATCTACAAACTGTTGATGAGTCAGAACTTGCCCATTCTCCGTAAGTTGGAGTCCTTGAATTCTTCCCGTTACTCTTGCATGCTTGATGGACCACCCCAGCCCTTCCATCATGAGGATGAAGAGAAAAGGAGAGAGCGGATCTTCCTGTCTTAGACCCCTGGAAGGGAGAAAAATCTCAGAGGGAGAGCCATTCACTAAAATTGAAAAGCTGGATGAAGTTACAAGGGCCATGACCCAACTGATCCAATTATGATCAAAACCAAATGTTTTGAGAACTTTTTTGATGTATATCCAATTCACTTTGTCATATTCTTTGGCTATATCTAGTTGCATGATCATTCCCACTCTCTTATTGCAAGCTAATGAGTAAACCACCTCGTGAGGTTGAATTATGTTGTCCAGAATTTGTCTTCCTTCTACATACCATGTTTGTTCCCCGGAGATAAGCGTGGGCAGCAGGGGTTTGAGTCTATTGGCCACCACCTTGGAGATTATTTTGTAGACAACATTGCACAAGGCGATGGGCCTATATCTCTCTGGTGTTTGAGCATTATCCTGTTTTGGAATAAGGACAATAAAGGAAGTATTGAGAGCTTTCAAAATGGTCTTGTTCCACCTGGATTCTTCTACTATCTCTACAATATCCCTTTTAACAATATTCCAATAGGCTTTAAAGAAATCTACATTAAATCCATCCAGACCTGGTGCCTTGGCATTTTACATTTCCTTGAGGACCTCACTGATCTCCTTTTCAGTTACAGGTCTGTTGAGATTACAATTATCCTCTCTGCATACCAATTTAGGTATGTGTTTAATTAAATTCTTAATGAAAGCTTCTCTTCCTGAAATGTTTTCCTTGGCAATGTCCCGAAAATGCTTTACTAACACTGCTTCTATCTCCTCATGGGCTTGATGAATTTGGCCATTCTTGTCCTTGATCGAAGAGATTCTGTTGTGAGTTTTGTTCACAATGGTAGATCTGTGGAAAAATTTTGTATTGTGTTCTCCTTCTTTTAGCCATAGAACTCTAGATTTTTGTTTCCAAAAAAATTCTTCTTGTTTGCACAACCTTTCCCATTCTTGGTGATATTTCTCTGCTTGATCATTTTTGTCTTTGTCAAAGCCATTCTTGATCAAAGCTTTATTTATCTCTAGGATTTTGATTTCCACGATTTTTTTACTTGTGAAGATATTTCAAAATTCCTTCTGGTTCCATTCCTTTAGCTTCTAGTTGATGTGTTTTAATCTTTTATGTAGCAGGAACATAGATGATCCCTGAATTTGCAAGTCTTCAGCCCACCATTTTCCAATGTTGCTGATGAAATCCGGGTGTGAAAGCCACATATTTTCAAACCTGAACGGTTTTTTTCTTGGGGTGTCAATGCCCTTGATCTCCATTTGAATCAGCCAGTGATCTGAGCCTCCAAAAGGAAGAATATCTGCTATTATTTCCTTGTCTAGAAGTAGGAGCTCTTCAGAGATCATGAATATGTCTATCTTGGAAGCTACCTAGGAATCCCCTCCTCTTTTTTTGTACCATGTGCAAAGACCATTGTTTGTCTCAATGTCCACCAGCTTCATGTTTTCTGAAAAACATTGGAAAGCCGAGGAATCATTGTTTAGTGCTCTTGTACCCCCTTTTTTCTCCAATAGAGATCTGATCATGTTGAAATCTCCTCCTATAACCCACGGTAACCCTATGAATCTACTCTGAAGGTCCACTAAGGAATCAATAAACTTGATTTTGTCATATAACCTTTGAGGGCCATAAAAATTCGTTAAAAGATATGTGTCCCTATCTCCTACAGGATGTATAACAACTGATAAATAATTCGTTGATGTCTCCGCATCAATAATACCTATTTTTTGGGGATTCTAGAGGATGAGGATACCCCCTACTGTATTTTCTACTTTCACTTCTATAAACTCATATCTGCTGAGCCACCTACTATGGATTTATCTTATCTTTTGAACAAAGCATTTCGTTTCTTAGACAAAAATTATATCTAGAGCTACCTGTTTCATTCTATTATTCAACATTCTCTATTTTCTTTTGCTTCCTAGACCTCTTACGTTCCAAGATGTAAACTTCATAATTACAGATTGGTAAAGGAGTAACTGGTTAGATATTTCATCTTACCAGAGTCTATCATGAGCTTTCCACATTCCATTAAAAGCTCGTTCTGCTTTTTTCTGCCCCTTTTCTCCCTGGGTTTCTTGGAGCTAATCCTGGAGTTGATTTTACTGCTTTCATTCCATGATTGTCTAGTCTTTCAATGCTGTTATCTTCTACCAAGATCTTTTCCTGTGTTTTCCATAAGAATAAATGCTTTATTCGATTGCATTCTTCTTGTGGTAGAGATTCTACCCCACCCGTTGTTCCCTTACTCAAGAACCCTTCTAGATCTTGGTTTTCACTATCAATAATCTCTTGTAACTCATTGTCTTCCATTTCCATCTCGCTTTGGATCATTTCCTGATCCATATCCATCTCTGATTCACTCATCATGATCCGTTTCTATTTTTCCTTTACCTGTTCTTCTTCCTTTTCCTGCTTATCATATCCCTCCTTGATTACTTGATTTTCAACTGTTGTATCTTCCTCCTCTTCAAACACATGGAACTGATTCAGCCTCCCTTTTTGGTCTTCTCTTGGGTGTTGATTTGGCCCTTTTTTGCCATTTTTTTCCTTTGTGAGATACCTTGTGAAATCCATCTATTTCTTTCATTGTGTTAGGTTTTCTTTTGTTCTCTACCTTGCTGAGAGGGCGGTCTCTAAGAAGGTTCCCATGTTCATGAAATTTTCGGCGCAAAAATGGAATATTCTCGTAGTCGACAGTCTGCACCCATTCCTCATCATGAACCTCCAATATGACCTCGTTCGGAAGTGCTCTAGATAGTTCCATCTCTACAAAAATCCTGACAAAGGAGGTATATTTTCCCCTTCTTATGGCTTCATAAGTTTTGACATACCTCCCTAATTTATTGCCTATGGCTGTTAGTGATTCTATTTGCCAATAATCCAGAGGTAGCAAATAGAGTCTTACCCAAACTGGGACTGAGGTAAAGGTTTCCCACTTCGGCACAAAGTTCATTATCCACGGCCGCATGTAGAGCCCTGCTCCTGCATAGAATTAGGGCCCACCTTCAAACACTCTGTATTTGTCCTCAATGTTTATAAACACCACAGTGAAGAAACCCTTGGATCCTGGATAAAGATCGATGCTTCCTTTAGGCTTCCAATGGTATATGATCCATGCTTGTAAAGCCTTTTCGGTGGGCCATAGTCCCATGATTGCATATGATTGCATAAGTCTGCATGTGATCCTTATGGGCTTACAGCTTTGGATTATTTAAGATTACTCTGGGAGTGATTTCAGCTTTGGGTTTGCACAGTCCCTTTTGTTTCCTGTCTTTGGTTCCCTGTTTTTTGTCATTGTCCTCCTTGTCTTTTATGCCATCATTCTCCTTCTTCTTGCTACTTTCTGTTTCCTCTTCCCTATTTTTTCCTCCTTCCATCCTGTTACCTCTACTTGGTTCTGGGGAGTCTTGCCCTTGTTAACCACTACCTCTCTGAAGGAGGGAGTGGAGCTCCCTCCTCGGCCACCGTCCATGGAGAAAATCACACGCAGAAACCCTCAACCCTGGTCTTCTGTTCTTCTACTCTTCCCGCTATTTCCAAGACCAACTATGGTGTTAATAACATTCCCAACCACCCACTTCACTTTTTATCGAGTTAATGATATCATCTACTCTAAGGGAAAAAATTGCAATACTTTCATCATTATGTATTTTGAGAGTCTAGTATTGAATTCTAAATGTTTTAAGTTTAGTGCTCTTTACCTTAGTGTCACCTTCATAGCTCTAGATAATCTTATCCCATTTAGATTTTGTGGTATTCAACTGCATAACCTTTACAAATTCTAATTCTCCCAAGCTTCCTAAGAGAGCATTTGACTACCTTTCCATTGGTCTCATACTGTTTCTTCTGTGTATCATCTATGGGGACAGAGGATGGATATTAATAGCCTCCTTTGATGATATCCCAAACATCAACTCTACTGCAAATATGCTCTCATTTTGACTTTCCAGAAAACCAATTTAGTTCCATTAAACAAGGGTGGCTAGATAGAAGATACTTCCTCTTGATTGCTCATCTTGATGGATCTCCCTTTAAGTGATCAAGCCTCTTCTGAAGGACCTACTTTGATAACAATTGTTTTGAAAAAGACTGAGAGAGGGGGGGGGGGGGGGTTTGAAATCAGTATTTTAAAACTCAAACTTCCAATTTTTTTATTTTGAGAAATATACATTATTGTTATTAAAGAAACATGCACATGTACATTACCTTAGAGAAGAAAAATCACGTATATACATTTTACTTATTTTATGTATTTCATCCGATGATTATTCCTAATCATTGCATCAATAGATTAATTATTTTTGAGTATGCAATAAAGAACATAAATAAATCACACCAAACACACATAGAGAACCAATATTTTTTAGGTGTAAAACCAATGTGGTGTAGGTTTTAACCGTGTATAGAAATTACTTGCATACGAATTCTAAATCACAGAAAAATAAACAATGCAAGAGCATAACACATAAAACACATATACACAGATATTTCCCACTGGATCCCAAAATCGGGACTAACAGCTTGATTTTTCATTATGTTCCTTTCAATGTTACAATGCATATTTATACATGTTGAAGCATCCAATACCATGGACCGGAAACCACAGGTAGGTTCGCCCAACCTAATATAGTGTCCAATTTTTTTTTCACGGGGCACTGCCCCAGACCCCGTAGAGGGGGGCTACCCACCCCCCGAATAGGGGGGACTTCCACCCCCACTATGACCCCCCCGTTGTGCAATCGGTACAACAAACCCAACAATCTCCCACTTGTTTTTTTCTTTCCACAGGGGGCCACAGGAGAGGTTAGTCATTTTTCCAGCCCTGAAATGCCCATTATTTATCTACACCAAGAGAACTTCTCAGAGCTCACAGGATTTTTCAATGCATCTGCAGTATTCTTCAAAGTGGCCACCTTTATCAGCAACACATTTTTGTCTTCTATCATATTCCTCACAAAGTGATACTGAAAAAAAATGTGCTTTGTCTTCGAATGATAAGGAGGGTTCTTTGCCAAGAAAATTTCACTTTGGCTGTCACAGTCTATCCTTATAGCTCCCTGTACTAACCCCATACTTGAACACAATCTCTACAACCAAACTGCTTCCTTGCTTGCATGAGTGGCTGCCATGTATTCTGCCTCTGTAGTTGTTAGTGCCACTACAGATTGTTTCTTACTCATCCAACTGACTGCACCTCCAAATAGGTTAAACACATACCCACTTGTAGATCTTCTCTAATATAGATCTCCAGCCAGTCTGCATAACAAAGCCATGAATATCCAACACTCTATCCAATCCTAGTCTTCCTTTGTAGCACAAACCATAATCACTAGTGCCACGCAAATACCTGAAAACCCGCTTCACTGTTGTTCAGTGCTCCTTCCCTGGTTTTGACATAAACCTGCTCAATACTCCCATTGCATGTGCAATGTCTGGTCTAGTATAGATCATTGCATACATCAAGCTATCGACTGCACTTGCATATGGAACACGGGACATGTCCTCTTCCTCTTCTTGTGTCTTTGGACACTGTTCAACAGATAACCTCACACCTACAGGAATAGGAACCTTCACCGGTTTACTATCCTGCATATTAAACCTCTGCAATATTGTCTCGACATACTTCCTCTGGTTTAACCAGAGCTT
Source organism: Pinus taeda (assembly GCA_000404065.3). Classification (NCBI taxonomy): domain Eukaryota; kingdom Viridiplantae; phylum Streptophyta; class Pinopsida; order Pinales; family Pinaceae; genus Pinus; species Pinus taeda. The sequence continues at coordinate 96,890 of APFE031286801.1, forward strand.
CCTCTTTGCCCGATCTCTTTTAATTTCCATGCCCAAAATATAGTTTGTAGCACCGATATCTTTCATGTCGAATTTGGAGGACAATTGGGTCTCAAATCCTGATAATTTCTTTGTCATTTCCAACCAACAACATATCATCAACATACAAGACCAGATAAATAACACGGTCACCAATTAATTTAAAATACACACAATGATCTGCTTTGCTTCTGGTGAAGCCAAGTCCCCGTATAAATGTATCAAATTTCTGATACCACATCCTTGGTGCCTGTTTTAACCAATACAGAGACTTCTTACACACAATGATCTGCTTTGCTTCTGGTGAAGCCAAGTCCCCGTATAAATGTATCAAATTTTTGATACCACATCCTTGGTGACTGTTTTAACCCATACAGAGACCTCTTTAACTTGCATACCAGTTCTTTCTTACCCTTCACTGCAAAGCCTTCAGGTTGCTTCATGTAGATTTCCTCTTCCAAATCCTCGTGAAGAAATGCTATCTTCAGATCCATCTGTTCTACCTCAAAATCAAAAGTAGCAGCAACTGATAAAAGTAATCTAATAGAAGTTATCTTGGTAACAGGAGAAAAAATATCACTAGAATCAATTCCCCACACCTAGGAATAACCTTTTGCTACCAACCGAGCTTTGTATTTCTCCACCTTCCCTTCTGCATTTGTCTTATTTTTAAACACCCATTTGCTACCAATGGGTTTCCTTCTAGCCGACAACTCCATGAGATCCCAAGCCTCATTTTTGTGCAAAGATGCCATTTCATCAACCATGGCCTCTTTCCAGAGTTTTCCATCCTCTGAATCCACTGCTTCCTTCACAGTTCTGGGATCATCATTAGTGACAGACAAAGAAAAATTTGAACAGAAAGCAGATGGACTATACCTTTCTGGCTGCCTTCTTTCTCGAACTGATCTTCTCAGAGCCGGAGTTTGTGGCTCTTCATCTTCTGATTCCTCCTTTGCTACAGAGTCTGATTCTTCCTCCTTTAGTTCAAACTCTATCTTCACAGGTTCCTTTGGTTGGACTTCATGTTTAATAACATCTTTCACCTCTCTGAACACCACATCTCGACTGTAGACAACCTTCCTTGTTACTGGGTTCCAAAGCTTATAACCCTTTAAACCATCCTTATACCCAATAAAGAGGCACTTTTCAGATTTACTATCCAACTTGGTTCGTTTCTCCTTTGGAACATGTACATATGCATCACATCCAAATACCCTCAGATGTGAAAGAGAGGGTTTCTTACTAGTCCATACTTCTTGTGGAGTCTTATCCTCCAACGCTGATGAAGGTGACCTATTGACCAGGTAACATGCCATATCCATCGCCTCTGCCCAGATTTCCTGTCCTAACCCGACACCACTGAGCATGCTTCTTGCCCTTTCCATCAACGTCTTGTTCATTCTTTCTGCGACTCCATTTTACTGAGGTGTATATGGAGTAGTATTTTGCCGTGCTATACCACACTTCTTACAAAATTCTTCAAATTCCTTGCTACAGAATTCTCCACCATTATCTGTCCTCAGCTCCTTTATCTTCTTCTCTGCCAGATTTTCCACCAGAGCCTTAAATTCTTTAAACCTGTCAAAGACTTCAGATTTCTTCTTAAGGAAATATATCCATG
>APFE031286803.1:0-20141 GCA_000404065.3 Pinus taeda
TCCTGGTATGAAACTAGTCTGCATACGGCCTCTCCTTCTGGTTTGCGGCTCATTGTGGAACGTAGCCAGTCCTCTGAAAGAAACATTCTCTTCACATCCCACATAGAATTCAAGAGGGATTGAAGAGATATGAAACTGGTGGCAAACCGTGTAATGGCGGGGCGCACCAACTCTTTGTTGGTGGTGTATCTTCTCATCAAGGCTAGTACAGATGTATGATTGTATATAAATTTTGTAATAGTTCTCGATGAGTCAACAATATCTTTGACAAAGGGAATTTTCCCTATGTCCTCTAACATCAAATCAATACAATGGGCAGCACAAGGTGTCCAAAATAAAGTAGGATCCCTGTCCATAAGCATCCTACCAGCAGCAACATAATTTGCAGCATTGTCCGTGATGACTTGGACAACATGCTCTTCACCCACCTCCAAAATAAACGCATCCAACAAATCACATAAAGTTTTTGCATCTTTGATATGGTGAGATGCATCAACAGATTTCACAAACATAGTCCCCTGGGGACAACTAACCAAGAAGTTTAAAAGGCTTCTTCCCTTTTGGTCAGTCCAACCATCGGACATAACAGTGCATCCTGTTTTTGCCCATGATGCCCTAAACTCCTCCAATCTTTGGGTGCAGTCATGCTTTTGATCTTGAAGAATCCGGCCTCTGAAATCATGATAAGAGGGGATTTTGTACCCCGGGCCAACACTGGCAATAGCATCAACAGCAGGTTGGAAAAAAGGATTATTCCTTACGACGCTGAAAGGAATATCACTCCAGAGGAGAAATTTTGCTAGCAAGTTGTCAGCTTTTTCTTTCTCGTTTCTTTTTAGCATTGAACCAATAGATGGCTGTGAACCAGGTGTGGTTCGAGGAACAAAAAATGATGATGCAGCTATCGGATTCATTGATGCTGTAGTAGAACCAGCACCACTTCCTTCACCTGACCTTTTTAGTTGCCTTTTCACTTCTTCTTTGGCCTCTCTAGTCTGCTCTAATTCATCCAGTGCTCTCGTGGCTTGTAGGATAAGTTCAGGATTTGTATTTGGACAAGGCGTCACATCATGTCCAGGGATTCGTGCAAGGTGAAACTTCAACCTATACACCCCCCCTTTTATATGCTTTCCACACAACTTGCAATTCAATCTTTGTCTATCAAGCGGAGTTGCAGGCTCACCATAATCCCAGAAAGGATCCAATTTCCTTGGCATGTTTGTTTTCTAACTTTGAAGTTGCAAACCTATGGGAAAAAATTAAAATTAATAAGGATTAGGAAATATGAATTTAGGATTACAATTTACAAATATCTAGAATGATAGAATCCAAACTTCCAAACCCAATTTACCCAACCAAATGGCAAGCAAATGCCAAAAACAATGAAAAAATTTTAAAACATAAACAATGTTTAAAAAACATGAAAAGTTAAAACAAAAAATTGGTTCCCATAGCCATACCAAGCTACCCATCCCAAATCAATGAAGAAATACAAACAATTCTTTAAACACAATGAAAACAAACAAAAAATGGTGCCCATATGAAGTTTTTCAACAAAAAAAAATTAAAAACATAGAAAAACATTGTTTTGAAACAATGAAAACTAAAAAAAATCAACCTACATACCGTTTCTACGGTGAAAATGGCGATCTCCTCTCGAAATGGTGAGCGTAGACCCTTTGAATCGGCGAAATCGCCTTCCAAACCCTCTCTCCAGCTCAGTGCTCTTCCTAACCCGCGCGTTGTCCAAATGGGCAAAATGAAATTCTAATTTTTTTTCATATAAACCCGCTGCCGCCCGACCCCGCGATTTTTACTGAAAAAATCGCGCTTTTTTTGAAAAACGCGCGATTTTTTCAAAAAATCGCGCTTTTTTCAAAAAATCGGGCAAAAAAATTTTTCCGCGATTTTTTCCCTTAAAAAGCGCGATTTAATCGCCAAGGGAAAAATCGCGATTTTTTGAAAAACGCGCGATTTAACGCGATTTTCACAACACTGGTTCATATTTGGGTGAATTTACTCATTCTCTTGACCTCTCAATGTACTTTGTATCTCTGCTGAACAATTGATATCTAATAGAAGAAGAATCTGGTTGGGTTTTCCCCTTGTGGGTTTTGCCATGGTCATTGGACCTAAATTCTCTACCTCATCTCTGTTCTTCACTATCTTCTATTGTGCATTTGGTTTATGTTCTATCTACAATTGCTTAACTAATATTGCAGCAGAAAGAAGCTTTTGAAATAAGTAATTGTTACAGCATAGAACATCATCATTTCAACGTAAGTGTCTAGGCATCTAGAAGTCGCCCAAAACCTCCTTAGGACAATTGCTCAAGTGTGAGTAAGTTGTTATTGTAACATAGGCTAGGTCTAACTTAGGGAAAGCGCATAATTAATTATGTTGACTAATCGAACTAAAGAAACTTAGCAAAAGTAAGGTAATTTACTTTAATGATTTTGTTCTAATCTTAGTCGTTGATCTCAAGTGAGGCGAGATCTAATATCTGTCATCAATCATTTTGGAGATTAGGGTTAGAGATTTATTTCAATGTAAAATTATAAAAGGCTAAAGAGAGGAGAAGGCACACCATACAACGGCACTAGACATTGGGAGAGGAATTTTCTCAAGTGAGAAGTGTGATACTCGGGCATGTCAAGTCTAAGGAAAGTGCAAAATTGCAACATAGAAGATCCAGATCAACTAAGGAGACTGAGGATAGATCTAGGGCTTGAGAAGCTTGATCAGATCCAGGGTATGTTGTAATTGTATTTTCTTCAGTTGGGTCATTATCACAAGAGAGCACAAGTAGGTTCTAGGTTATTAATAAAGAACTGTTGATTGGGTAGATTGCTTGTGTCACTTGTGATTGAGATTGGTGTAATTTTGCTTCTGCTAATTGTGTTAAGGACCTAGTTGTGCATTTATTCAGTAGATCAGCAATCTACTAGGTTAATAAAATGTTTGGTACTAGGTTTAGAAGAAATTAACATTAGGGAGATACAAATTGTCTAGAGGTTGATTTCGTAGCACATGGGGATCTACTCTACATTAGGATTGCACATTTATACAATTAGTTTCATTCACTTTGAGAGCACCAAGCACATTGAACCCCTTTCACATGGGTTCCAATAGCTTTATTGATGCATTTCGTGTGTTTTTCATGGTTTAGAGATTCCTATGGGGAAATGCCCTAGGTCATATGGGCATGATTAGCATGGTAATGGTATATTTAGCATATGCACACTTCATCTAGAGTAAGCACTCCACCTTTGCACTTTGTCTTATAATTGATCCAACCCTCACAGTGGCTAGCAATTGAAGATATTCGATGATACTAGGCTACATTGGATGGACGTCATAGTGCTTATGGATTGGTTCATCATGAGGATGAGATCTTGAAATGGACTCCTAGTTTTAGGAGAGTGCTCTTCCTGTAAACTCACTTCTAGATGGGTTTTAGTCCTCTCAATGCTTATGTCTGACATGGTCTAGCATGGTTAGAGCCTCATTACGTGGATGTCTTTGCTTGATTGGATATTCCTAGCGCATGGATCTAGTTGAAGTACCATTCTTAGTGGTCCATTGGTTCCCTCTTATTTGCACATATGTTGAGGCATCTCACATGATTTGGCTTGCTTTATTTGGGTCAACCCCTTGTGTTATGAATCTAGTGGATCAATTTGGTAATCTTGCACATCAATCTATGCCTTGGCACACATGTTGAGGTTACCTATGATTGAGGAGTGTTCTAATAATTGTTGGTTTGTTGCTTGCACACTTATCCATGATATCCACTTTTGGAGGAGTTTTGGAGGGGCATCCTAGATCATAAGCAAATATCTTTGACCAAATGCCCAAATTGTTTCCAAATCAATACTAATAGTTGCAAAATAGTTGTGGGATTTCCAAATTGTGGTCATAATATAATTTCTAACCAATATAGAGCAAGTTATAGAGGTTACAAATATACTATGTTAAAATTCTTGCAACATTTTTTACCAACTTTTTTGAAGAATGCCCCCCCATTGCTTGAGCATTTCCATTATTTGGGAAGAGTCAAATTAATGCATGCACATGGTCATGGATGCGTTGCACATAGAGCAAAACTTTGCATGTTTTGAGGCTATCTTTAAACAAGGCATCCACTTTGGAGAGGCCACATGTGACATAGCTGCCTTATTATTTCCTGCATTGTTGACTTGTCAATTGAGGTTATCATGAGAAATTACTACTTTAATATCAGTCATTGTAGAAAAAGTGGGTCCAAAACCACTTTTGCCTATTTTTGGAAAAAGTTGTCGGGGTGGTTGAAGAGTTAAATATTTTATTATTTTGCCTTGGAGAAAAGCATGGATCTAGAGGACCCCAAGATTATTTTATCATTTTTCTTGGAGAGGTTAGTCGATCTAGGAAAACAAATCATATTTTACATGACTTAGCCTCCTTGTCACAGTCTTAGCAATCCAGACCTAAGGATATCCCCCTTGTGTTGGAGAAGAACTAAACTAAAGTGCGAGAGAAAGTTATTGAGGTAATAGTAGGTAGCCCCTCAAAGTTTCCCCTAGATTTTCACTTTGTGATTGGGACTTTTACACATATAAGTGAGAGTGTGGGAGAGAACGATGGGCAATGTTCTTTTCAACTCAGCTGTAGCATTCCTATCCATATTCTGTATACCCTCGCAACATATAGTTGATTTTGGCACCATTATTCCAAAAAGTTTTCTAGTTCAACCCTAGTGAATGTAATAACTATTCATAGTGAATATCATATGCATTTTCAGATACACTAGCTTTAAAATGTTATAGATACAAATAGAATGTCAAGTGATTCCAAATGTTTGTTGCAACCACAAGTTAATCAATAAGCACATATCAAATAATGGATGGCCCTTTCTCCATAAATTTATTGTCCACTCACCTTTCTCCATCTAACCATTGCACTTAAAAGAATGAGAAACACAGTGAAAAAGTTCATTCCGAGTCCAAAAAATGTATTAATGGTCAAGAAAACCACCTAAACATGATGGAGAAACATAAGCAATAGTACAGAAGAAAAAGCACATTTGCACCTAAAAAGCTGAGATTATTTAATAGTTTGATTGTTTAAAAAAACTAAACATAACCAAAGAATGCTCATGATTTAATTATGATTGAAAGGATATATATTCTGAAAGCACCAGGTGAAAAGATATCCATTCCAAACCTGCAAATAACGAAAATAAGATATTAGCATTGTGAAATTCACTTCCAAAGAAACCTCAAATTATAGACAAAATGGTAGATGCCAACTCATGTTCTAAAAAAGTTATTCCATCAACTTAATTTCCCAAATCAAAGATCATAAATACACAAGTATCTCCTCCAAAATAATTGGTTTAATCATGTATAATCAAATTGTCTACAAGACTCTTTGCAAATAGACAACTTAAATCACCAATATAACCTTATAACAATGTGTTGCATTAGGCATACAATTATGTTCGTCCATTGTAAATTTTAATTATAAATAAAAAGGGAATGAATGTATTTGTGTACTTGTGTAATCAGATTATAGACAAGTGGAAAGTTGCAATGATAATTGTATCCACCTAACTTTCCAATGCTCATTAATCAACAAGTATAAAGGATACATAAGAAATGGATGGAAATTTACCATGGGGAGAAGACAATAGCTCTAGTGATTAAGGTTTTATTTATTTTTGTCAACCTAAAAGAAAGATAGCTAATGCATAAGTGAAGTTGAATTAGCACATTCAACTCTATTATCATTTTTTGCAAGCTCTAAACACTTGAAAGCTAACCAATGATGATTGCATGGGGAAGTCTGGCAAGGAGTTTCGCAATTGGCAAGGAGTTTCAGCAGTAGTTCAGCAAAAAGGCAGCCAATCAGCAGCAAGGAGAAGAGCAGTCATACAACCCAGCAGAGAAGACCATACAATTGGTCATGCGAAATCCGTATAGTCGTACAGATTGCAGGGAAGGTCGTAAGGGTTCTGTACTACCATACAGATTGCAAAGCAACTTGCCTTGATTTCTGTACAGGCTGAAATTTTTAGGTTTGTTGTTCATTTGATTTCATTTCTCAGAGCCATTTTCCCTGTAAGGTAACTCTTATAAGTTCTGAACATATTTTTAAATGTTGAACTGATCTAGAAGAGCAGAAATAATTGTGCAGTGTGTGATTACTTTTATTGTCTTCCACTGAATGCAAGAATGAATAATTCCATCAAGTAACTAAATCTGATCTGTTTGCTTAGATAGCTGGTTTTAGGATAATTTAACAAACATGACCTCGCCTCTCTCTCAGGATTATTTTATAATTTTGTCTTGGACTAAATCCCTAACCTTCAATCTCCAAAGTGATAGATGACTAAGATTAATTCCTGACCGACTTAAATCAATGATAGAGATTAGATCTAAGTCACTTAAATAATTAGATTATTTATCCTTAAACTTAGCCCAATAGTCAACATTAATTAATTTAATTAATTAATGTGATTTTCCCAAGTTAGGTTTCAGAAAATATCATAATAACACTTACTCCTCTCAAACAAGCACCTAAAGAGACAATCTGACATCTACTGCATGCCATGACACCAAACCTATGCAGAAGCACATATCTGAGCTAATAACATCAACAGTTCAGATACAAACTTTGCACAGAGTTTCATCAGATTGGAGAAAGTTGTTATTTTTAGGAAAACCCCTACTCTTTAAGAGATAGGATCCAAAGTCTCATATGTCAGTGATTATGGTATAATTGAGATCCTTGCAAGCTCACAATGAGCTACTTTCAGGTAACATGTGAGACAATACTATTTTTAGGAGGGAATGCATGTCAAATTTGATTACATATTCGAACTCTTCACTAAAAATCAAGTCCAATGATTACCCCTTAAGGGTGAGACAGCTCATTGCCCGCCAGGGTTGGGACAAGCAAGGGTTCCTTCTCATAATATGAAGAGCAACATGTGCTTAGGAACCGGGTGATGGCCATAATGAGTGAGGTAGAGTTCATGCTAGGCTTTTGCCCACGTGCTAATGTGTATATCTCGGCCATCTTTTGCATTTTGATCTTTCCTTGTTTTTAATTTGTGGGCATTATTTGCTTTTACCTTTTCTTTTAGTTTCATCAATCTCCTAGGGCCCAGTTCCGAGACCCTACTGTAATGAACAAAGTTCATATAAGGAGTGCTTTGATACCAATGTAACGAACAAAGTTCGTATATACAGTGATATTCTTCAAAATACTTCGAAGACGTAAACATTCATAGTAGGACAAGTAATTGTATATTGAATATTATATAAAAGAATTGATGAGATGATTACAATGAGGGTGAAGGCCTGCTTATATACCCCAGGTAGATACCTCTTCACAATGGTTATGTCCTTAGGGACCCTTCATTACTACTATTTAGTTAATTAATCATTAATTATGTTTATTATTGTTTACATTAATTTCTATTATTTTACTATAAATTATATTCATAACATTGCCTTCCTCTTCAAAAAGCTTTGTCCTCAAAGCTTACTGATGAAAGGCTTGATCTCTTTTCTTGTTTCGAATATCTTATCATCTCAATACTTTCATCTTCGTTGATACAAGACGATATGATCATCTGAGTGATAAACAAAATTGTCGGACTGAGAATGGATCTGACCATCCTAGATTAATCTTCTGTGGAATCTTTGATCACTAGAATTTTGTAATGAATTGTTATCATAGGATTGGATTCTGCAAACTTTAGTGTCCTTTGGAACACAAATTTGTTGTTTTCTTTCTAAATGGTTCAAATATGTAGACTGACTTAGTTGTGTTCTCTTGTGATTCGAATGTCGATAAGGAGTTCTTTTGGTTGGACTTTCCCTTATCAAGTGTCTAGCAATTTCTTGATTTACTTCAAGTATTGTTGTTGTTGAGTTGGTTGCTAAATCATCACTTGGAATTTCCATTGTTTGAACTACAACCTCTAAGTATGTCTTCAAAGTTCACTTCAATTGGATTTGGATTTGTCTGAACTGTGGGATTAATAGGATCTCTGTTTGTTCCTTTTTCTGCGACATGCACTAAAAACTTCAATACTTCTTTCGTGAAAAGTTCTTCTAGTTTGTTTTTCAAGGATTTCTTATCATCCTTAAGTTTCTTAATTTGAGTGAGTAGACTTTGATTATGGTTTCTGAGACGTGAGAGTTCCTCGTTATCTGAGTCAACTTTATTTTGGTATTCAAGCTTTTCATCTTTTAAACACTTGATTTGTTCTAATAACCTTTGATTCAGGCCTTTTAAGTGCATATTTTTTTTCTTTCTCGAATAGATTCTCGTTGAATTTCTTCTCGAGACATTCTTTTTCTCTTTATAATTGTTTCCTTGTATCTTTAGACTTCTTGACCTTTTCAAGTAATTTTTTATTATGGTCTCTTAGGCACCAAATTTTTTCATTACTTTCTATTGATTCTTCATAAAATCGACTTCGAGATCTTTATATTTCTTTTTAGATGCTTCATTTTTTTTTGTTGAAGTTCTGTGATTTCTTACCCTAATCCTTTTATTTGATTTTGTGTATTACTTTGATAGTCTTTCAAAGTAAACAATCTTTGACATGTTGGACAAAGTATTGTCCGATTTTTAAAATTTGATGAAAACTGAAATTTTGTTCGACAAGAAGGACATCTTGTCCAAAATGTAGAATTTTGTACAGAATCCATAGATCTTTCATTCATCTTTGAATTAGATTCCATGTTTTCTTCTTGAGAAATTGACCCCATTCTAATTTTTATTTTTATTTTTATTCTTTCAACAATAAAAGCTTTAGTTCCTTGGCTCTTAAAAACTCCTTTATGTAAACTCTATGATATAATTTCGTAGATAATCCTTCTATTAATCCCTTTTTTTTATAATTTCATATTAAATGACCCTTAATAAACTTTCTTTTATATACCTTTTTTATACTCTTATAATATATCACTTTAATCAAATTCGTTCATTGTATAGTTCATTCACGAATAATCAAGGTTCAAAATAAACATCGTGTTTAATGCTAGCAACAACTAAAGAATTAATTGTTCGAAGGTATTTTCTACAGTATTGCTGCTTAGCGACAGGTCGTTAGGAACAACAGGTTAATATAGTTAGTTAATTAGAATCACAATTGAAGTGAGGGATGTGTCCTTACATAGGTAAAAATCTAAATTTTTAAATTCTTAATTCGTAATGTATCAAAATGGAGTCGTGTGGTGGTTGATGGTTGTTGGATTACAAGTTAATTTGTACAGACAAAAGTTGAGGTTACTTGACTTGATCGGGCCATCATACGGTTGTAGCAAAGGAGTGGTCGTGCAAGTTATGTGTGATGGAGAGAGAGAGTCTGGCAGTGTAGCGATGGTGTGTTGACTGAGCTGGAAATTTTGGCATATGGCACATCAGAGTGGTCAAGATTGCCTTCAACCAGGATTGGCTGCAAGGAATAGACGGTCGTTAGAGAGCACAACTTGTTGCAATGGTTGGGTAGTCAGTCATGCAGAGAATAGACTTACACAGTTGCGGCGATAACAGTTACCTTGGTGACAAGCGGCCTGTTGGGCGTGCATGCAGTGGATCAAACGAATATGGGCGAAGTGTGGATGCAGCGACAGCTGCGTGGTGAAGGACGGAAGTAGCTGCAACTTTTTTTTTCTTTTTACGATTTTTCTTTTTTTCTTTATAATCTCTTTTATAAATATATAATATATATATATATATATATATATATATATATATATATATTTGCACTTCTTTTTTCTTTATACCTTTTTTTCTTACTAATATATTCTCCTTTTTCTCCTTTTAATATATTTGATTTTTTTTTTAGATAATATATTTTTTAATTAAATTTTCTCACTTTTTTTCTTCTTATTTTTTTAAATGGCTAAAGGCCTAATAGGTAAATTGGAGAACCTCCAACAAATGTGTAGCAAAACGCTTCAATTGCACAACAACAAGGTTGACGAATAGTTTATGGCCAAAAGCTAGGATCTGCCAACGTAGCTCTAATACCATTGTAACAAACAAAGTTCATATACTCAGAGGAATGCTTTGATATCAATAAAACAAACAAAGTTCATATACCCAGAGGAATGCTCTAATACCAATGTAATGAACAAAGTTCGTATATGCAACAATATTCTTCATAATACTTTGAAGACGTAAACATCCATAGTAGGACAAGTAATTGTATGTTGAATATTATATAAAAGAAATGATGAGATGATTATAATGAGGGTGAGGGCCTACTTATATACCCTAGGCATGTACCTCTTCACAACAATTATTTTCTTAGGGACATATCCCTTCATTACTACTATTTAGTTAATTATGATTATTATCGTTTACATTATTTTCTATTATTTTACTATAAATTATATTCATAACACCTACCCTAGAATGAGGATGTATGTTGCCAATACCAGAGAACTAATAGTCAGTTGAACCCAAATAAAGGAGGTGGAATATGGGGCTCATAATGTAAGATGGAAAGTCATAAGTATGGAATAGGGATAGATGGGACTACGCTATCTCAATCAGGGTCTCCCACGTAGTGTCCCTCCTATACCCATTGGGCCATTAGGGGAGGTCCCACTAGACTAAGATGGAAGATCAACCCCCCATTTACGGTGAGGGAACAAAATGATGGTCAAAACCCCTCTTCCTTCCAGGTTGCCCCATAATCCATGCCAAATGCCCAAAATACACGCATAAGCACCCCATTACAAAATGAATAAAGTACCTTTTGATCGGATGCCCGCATTTCGACGTGCACTCTTGCCAAATGGGCGTGGAAACATATGACTGATGTAGGTGGCAAAGAAATGAATGGCACATCAACATCTGCTACTAGTGGCTGTCAAGAGTTGTTGGTTGTTGGTTGGAAGAAATGACAAGAGAGAATTTTCCCCTATGGAGTCACCTACTTCTGGTAGTGGACAGGAACCCATTGGATGTAAATGGGTATTTAAAAAAAAAATATTTGCTTTAGATGATTTTGTTGAAAAGCACAAGGCAGGGTTGATTGCAAAAGGATAATCTTAGGTCGAGGGGATAGAATTTAGTGAGATCCTTTCCCCAATTGCTACGTTAACATCTATTGAGTTCTCATTATCTATAACAACAAGCTTTGATTTAATAATTAAATATATGGATATAAAAATTACATTCCTACATGGTGATTTGAAGGAGATGTATATGACATGGCCAAAGCACTATGTTGAGAAAGGTAGAGAGTCAATGGTTTGTAACTTAAAAAAAGTCTCCATATGGTCTCAAACAGTCTCCTAGAATGTGGTACCAAAAGTTTGATTCAAAATTACATTCCTACATGGTGATTTGAAGGAGATGTATATGATATGGCCAAAGCACTATGTTGAGAAAGGTAGAGAGTCAATGGTTTGTAGCTTAAAAAAGATCTCCATATGGTCTCAAATGGTCTCCTAGAATGTGGTACCAAAAGTTTGATTCCTTTATGTTAAAACTTGAGATTAGGATTTATGAGATCCAATTTAGAGCATTGTATATTACAAACAAGCTGGTGATCATTTCTTTATTATCATAGTATATGTAGATGATATGTTATTCTTTGGTAATAGTAAGAATGCAATTTGTGATTTGAAGTCTCGACTTTCAAAGAAATTTTATATGAAAGACTTGGGGGCTGGAAAATATATCCTAGGAGTGGAGATCAAGAGAGATAGAGCAAGTAAAGGGATAAACTTTGTGCTACAACATTTTCAGATGGTAGAATGCAAACCATTGACTATTCCAGTTTCTGTGGGAACTAAGCTTTAGTTGAGCAATGTCCTACAACACCTACAGAGATGGAGGATATGGCCTCTACTCCTTATGCTAGTGTAGTCGATAGTCTGATGCATGTTATGGTCTGTACTAGACCAGACATTGCCCAAGCAATGAAAGTCTTGAGTTGGTTCATAGATTCAAGTTCCACCTCCTTACCTTTGGGCTTGTTTTTGGGCTCCCAAATTGGAGGATTCCCTTTGGAACTTTCTTTCTTTGGGGGATCTTTCCTTGGGGGGTCTTTAGGAGGAGGTTCTTTAAGAAGGAACTGCTTAGGAAAAGACTCTTTTGTGCTAGGCTCCTTTGAGGTCGTAGAAGGGTTCTTATCATTCCTTTTTGTTAAAATTGGCAACTAGTGCCAAACTCCATGTGGGTCATCTTATTAATGGCAGCGGATATTTTTCTTGGATCCCTCTCATCGAGAGGTGTAGGATTGATCTAAAGATCATCCGATTCCGATAAGTATTCATGGGGATATGAATTTATTTGTGTTAAGAGACAATTCGTCAAGGTCGGCCAGCAACCAAATAAACCCCACATGTGTTCGACATTTTAGTATAAATAGAGGTGGCCTTCAAGTCATTTCTACACACTTGGGATCTCTTCCTCTCTAATTGTCTTTGGGTTTTAGTAGGAGGAGAGATCCTAAGGGATAACGCTGCCCTAATGGAGAAAGGATCTACACTGCCCTAATGAAGAAGCCCTAAACGCAGTAAGGAAGGGAGATCTAGCATGGTGAACGAAGCATAAACAGCAGACTCTAACGCAGCCTATCATGCCCTAATATATACATGTTGAAGTTTCTAAGTCTACCAGGCAGAAGCCCTCCATGCACTTTATTGATTTATTCCTACCTACTTGTTACGTTACTTAACAAGTTATTTATAATGAAAATAAACATTAGTGCATGCTCAACATATTACAGATCATCAAATGAAGGAAACAGATACAAGCACACAAAATGACACCGTTATTTTTGCACCAATGTCCCCAAAAAAACCCAATGCGGGAAAATCGGTGCAGCTATCTGAGGGTTTTCTTATTAAGCAATTTCAGAGTACAATCTGGGTGCCAAATCCAGCTTACCCAACAAAGAATTTCCTTGGCAATAGTACTTCTCAGTCTGAGACAAATGTCCCAGCTGAAACCCCGGATAAACCTTCTAGCAGCTCCTTAGCTCTAATATGCCCCAGAAACCCCATCGTCTGCCTTTCTAGACTGCGTCAGCCTCTCTCTGCCCAACGCTGGCCCTGCGTCACCCTGTATGGCCCTGCGTCACCCTTCTGGCCCTCTACGTCAGCAACGTTGGCTTCTCTGAAGCATTGCGCAGCTCCTGGCTGCCTCTGCGTGGCCCTACGTGAGCCCTGGCTACTACTACATCACTCTCTCTGGCTCCTGCGCTAATCTCCCAGAACTATCTCTACCTCTCTGTCTCTCTGTACCAATGCCCCTCGGTTGCAACTCCGATCACCGATTCTATCTCTCTTAGCAAACCCCGCTCTAGAGAATAGAATGACTGATCATCTGGTGTATTCCCCAAGTGACCCTCAAGCCCCCTCTTATACTTTTCTCATTGACATATCAACGGCCGAGATTAAGTCCCTAATCAACGACTAAGATTAGATCTGGCTTGATCCATGTCTTTTGGACCATTCTAACATAGTTTTATATTAATCCACATTAATATTTTAATTTCCCTAAGTTTAGACTTAGGGACTCCATTAATAATATTAATTATTTTAATATCTCCTGAACTGTTTAGAATCTACCCAAACCCTTTCTGGGTATTGGAGATCTCATGTGCCCCAACCTCTCCACCAATTTTTGTGGCTAGAGCACATCCGATGCTACCACAAATCAACAATACGTTGTTCTGAAAGGGTTTAGGACAGCCCTTAGAAGCAGCAAAAGGGATACCCTAACAGTAGTAAGGAAGCTTCCATACACGCATCCCTAGCCACATGTTCTAGCCTTAGCCGCAGGCAAGGGAGAGAATTGGTCGCAGTCAAAGGAGAGCTCTAGCAGCATTGAGGAGATAATCCACGGTCTAATAAGGTGCCCTAGCCACAGTCTAAGGAGGCCTAACGAACAACAACCAAAGGCCCTAATTCACAATCCAATAAGATGCCCTAGCCGCAGTCTAAGGAGGCCTAACGAACAACAAACAAAGGCCCTAATCCGCAGTCCAATAAGGTGCCCTAGCCGCACTCTAAGGAGGCCTAACGAACAACAAATAAAGGCCCTAATTCGCAGTCCAATAAGGTGCCCTAGCCGGAGTCAAAAGAGGCCTAACGAACAGCGAACAAAGGCCCTAATCCGCAGTCTAATCAAGGATATCTAGCTACTGTTTTGTCTACAATACGCAACCCTTATCAACAACACAAGGAGGCCTAATGTATGTTGTAGGTGACAGCATAGTGTTGTAGATAAAACAGTTACAACGCATGAGTGAAGGACTGGGAATTCACTGTCATAAAGAAGAAACAGTGAAGTCTGCTCTCTAGGTTGTATGTTATCTAATGAACACATGAAAGCGACATCTTCAGTCTGATGTATGGCATGTCGGATATATACACATTGTAATAAATGGAGGATAGTCTTGTGGAAGGCAGTCACAGCCTTCCCTTAGAGGACAATTGCAGACAAATTAAGGGAGACATTGTGACTGTTAGTTGACTGCACTTTGAAGGAGTCTAGCTACTATGTTAGGCTGTAAGCCATAGTAAGCAGCAAAGATTGGTGAGTGTAAAGCAACATATTGGATGCAATAATGAATGCAGCATGATAAGTGCAGCATTGGGTGCAGATTAGTGATGAGTGCAGCATTGGGTGCAGATCCGTGATGAGAGTAGCTTAGTGATTGCAGCAGCGCAGTGACAGGGGCAGCAACATGAAGTGCACAGCATGGTCATTAGGTCTAGCACTGTGATGATGGGTGCAGCACGGTGAGGTGCAGCATGATGACGAGATGCAGCACCATGGTAGGTGAAGGAGTCACCTCAGAGAATCAGTTGAAGCAGCTTGTCTTCAACTAATCTCATGTATCATCTTCTTAGAGATGATCTATGCTCTTATCTAGATAAGTCAAAGTGTTGACTACTGTTGTAAATGTACTCTCTCTCTCTCTCTCTCTCTCTCTCTCTCTCTCTCTGTTGAACTATTGAAGAACATATAAGAACAATTTGATAAAGTGTTTTCCCCACATTGGGTTTTGTCCTGGCTAGCGCCACATCTTTGTGTCTTCTTGTCTTGGCTTGTCTTCTGCGATTTATGTTTATGTTCTATCTGCAGTTTACTTTAATGCTGATGTGATTGCTAATTTGGAAAAGATATTGAGCTAACTGTGAAAATTGAATTAAATTGCTCTAAGCATAGAACATACCTAAATTTAACACTTTTTGAGTATTAGATCCCTTTAAATCTCCCACTATCATCAACATTAAGGATTGACTCATTCTTTTCTTCCTTGATGGTCACTTCACTAATGGGGGGATGAGTGTATGAGACACCTAGCAAAATGTTGAAGGCTTCGGATTCAGTAATATTTGCTTGCTCGTTGATTTCTTCATCCTCACTCTCTTCCTCGTCACTTTGCTCATCCTCAGAAGATGATTCTTGTTCCATAGTGTTTGTTGGAGCCAAAGTGTTTAGAACCTAGGATGGGCTTGGTTTGTCTTCGTCACTTTGTTCCTAGGGAAAGGTTTGCCTTTAGGAATATGATTTGATTTTTGATCCCTTTCCAAGGTGGTGAGCTTGTTCATGTAGATTCTATCCCGTGAGTTCATCTTCTCAGTTAGCTTATCGACTTTCTTAAGGAGCACCAAAAGGGTCTCTTCAGTATGGTCCTTGGATTTACCTTTCTTGCCCACAACCTTAATCTTGGGATGTTCATCTACATCCATTTTGGCAACTCTCAGGTTTGTTCAACTTCCATTACCACTTCCCTGGCCTCGGCCAGGGCCTTAGGTTTCTTATCTCTCAATGCATATGTCAGATGACCACCCACAACCTTAATGAATTTGTGAAGTATGTTAGCATCAGGGGGTATCAGATGGTTAAGGATATCCCTAACTACCCTATCAAATTTTTGGATAAATTCCTTGATGTCTTCCCTTCCCTTACTTATTTGGTAAAATTTCTCCATAATGAAAGTCCCCTGGGCATCACACGACCATCTTTTCATGAAAATATCTTCAAGTTGGTCAAAGTTTTCTATGCATCCTATGGGAAGACTAAGGTACCATTCCCTCGCTTGTCCTTCAAAAGATAAGGCAAATAACATCGTGATCCTGTCTTTGTTGAATACTCAGGAAAGATGGCCCAGTAAAATTCAATATGGTCATGGGCACTTATGGTAGCATCACCCTTAAACTTGGGGAACCAATTATTGTATTTCTCAAGTGAAAGCTCAGGTTTGTCACTCAAAGTCAAAGGTGCAAAGACACTAACAAAATGCCTCCTACTTTGTGACATTTTGGGTTGATCTTGGTTTAGGTCAGTGCTAGAATCTGTTGCCATATTGGGGGTGAGATCAACAACCTTTTCAAATTCAGGGAGAAGGCTAGTTCTAATGAGTGATGGAGTTTGTTCTCCCCTTCTTGCAGCGACCCTAGTTAAAAGAGGAATGTTGTCACCTTCAAGCAAACTAGGGGTTTGGACAATGAATGGAGTCATAGGAGGAATATTTGAAATGTCGTTTATGAATCAATTCCTCAATGATTCACTAGGAATGCAAGACTACTTCCTCCCCGACAACGGTGCCAAAAATGTTACCACCCAAACTAGCAGGGGTCCTAGGTGTGAAAATTCCTAGACTCGAAGGAACCCCGATTGCAGCAAATCTGAATCTACTTCACCTACTTGATTTTTAAATATTCATCAAGTTATTCTTCTTAATGCTGAAACAAATTACTTCTGCAGCCTACACTAATTAATTATTTGATGTCATGAAACAGAAAACAGAGCAAAGAACAAGATACATAGGACACACTTATTTTTGGACACAATAGTCCACGAAAAAACCCAATGCAGGAAAACCGGTGCAACAACTCTGAGGGTTTATTATTATGTAGGAGAAATATTTGAATACAAATCAAGGATGCTCATCTAGCAATCCTTTACAGCGAAAAATATTGGCAGAAAATCTGAGTGAGTTTTACCTCACTTCACCCGACAGAATTTCGGCTGATCTGACACAAGACTGGCCAACCCCGGCTATTTCTGCATTGGCTCTGCGTCAGCCCTGCATCACATTCTCTACCCTCTGTGTTAGCTCTCCCAGTTGTTCCGGCAATTCCCGGTAGTTCCGGCAGTTCCGATTGTTCTGACAGTTTTGGAATCTGCGTGACAGGCAGCTTTTCTGCGTCAACTCTCCTGGCTACTGCGCTGCCTCTGCGTCAGCGCTCCCGGTTGTTCTGACAGTTTCAACTGTTCCGACAATTCTGGATTCTGCGTGATAGACAGCTTTTCTATGTCATCTCTCCCGGCTACTGCGCTGCCTCTCTGTCAGTATTCTCCGTTAAGTCCTTCCTGATTCTCACTACCCCTCCGCTGCAGAATAATCAGTTAGTTCGAATTTCTTAGCTTCCTAGCCCCAGAAATCGAACTCTAGATCAATTCTCTGTGTGTATGTGTTTCCAAATGAACCCCAAGCCTCCATTTTATATTTTTCCTATTGAGCCTTCAACAGTTGAGATTAAGTCTCTAATCAATGGCTAAGATTAAAACATGACTTGATCCGCCTTCTAGATCATTCTCACCCATATTTTGAATAATACCCATTAATATTTTAATTTCCATAATTTTAGACTTAGGAACTCCATTAAAAATATTAAATATTTTAATAAAATACAATCCGGGTGGAATTTCACCAAATGGTTTATCGCTTCTTTAGAACTCGTGTGCCTTAGCTTCTCCACCAATTTTCAAGGCCAGAGCACTTCCAATGCTACTAAAAACTAACACTCCCTCTTAGCGAGGAAAGTGCTCTAGCAATAAAGTCCACCTGCATGCTGCTCTGTTTCTGAAACACCTCCTTTCTGCATTGTTGTTGCTACTGTACTACTGCCATGACACTGCCACTGCCACTGCTGCATCTATACTACAACTCCCTCTCAAACGTTGCATCTGCTATGTTGCTAGCACTGCCACTACTAATACTGCATCCGTACTACAACTCGGTTGCTGAGAGAAGCAACTGAAAAACATCCAAAATTAACTTAACCTAACTGTGTTCACCAAACGGTTTATGGGTTCTTCAAAACTCATGTGCCTTAACCTCTCTACCAATTTTCAAGGCTAGAGCACTTCCGATGCTACCAAAAACTAACACTCCCTCTTAGCGAGGAAAGTGCTCTAGCAGCAATGTCCACCTGCATGTTGCTTTGTTTTTGAAGCACTTCCTTTCTGCACTGTTGCTACCACCAACATTGTGTTATTGTTGCTAATGTATTGCTGCCCATGACACTACCAGTGCCACTGCTACATCTGTACTACATCTCCCTCTCAAACGCTGCATCTGCTATGCTGCTAGCACTACCACTACTAACACTGCATCTGTACTCTAACTCAGTTGTTGAGAGAAGCAACTGAAAAACATCCAAAATTAGTTGAACCTAACTGTGTTCAACATAATACAATGAATGTCGGAATCTAACTGTTGTTGATTCTGACCCTCTAAATTTTCTACACTGCTGCTGACTCCTGCACTATGCCCACTACACTGCTACCAACCTTGCTCTGCGTTGATCAGTCTCTGGTCCCCAACTACTGCATTTGTCCTCTAAACAATCCATTGCATCATCTAACACTAAGTCCATCTCGCTACTACTGAATCTTGGGCTCTTGTAGAAAGGAATTGATCCAAGAGGTGGACTCCTCAAGGATCCTGCCCACATGTAGTCCTCTCGACTATAGCTCAATATCGCCCCATCTCCCTCCTGGAGATGCGTGGGCACTCATGGCAAACTCATCCTCATCAATCTTTGTTGAAGCAGCCTTAGGGTCATGTTTCTCATCCTTATCCTTTTTCTTCAAAGGACACTGGGATGCATCGTGGCCCATCTCGCCACAACTAAAACATTTCACCTTCGAAATGCCCTTCTTTAACTTTGGCTCCTGTTGTTCCTTCAATGCTAGAGTTTCGTTCTCCTCCTCCTCCTTCGTCTTTGTGCCACTCCCACTGTTGCCACAAAGGTTGACCTTCACTAAGTCCCTCCTTAACTCTCTTGTTGAAGAGTCGCCCACCTCTCCTCCCATGAAGGTAGTTTTTCTCTACCCAATATGCTTTGGACGAAAACTTGCCATTCATCTGAGACTCCATTCAAGGCTATCCTCACCATCACGGTTGGCTGACTGGACCCCACTACAGCAAGTTGGTCTCTAGTGTCCTGAAGACGTTGAAGATAGAGGTACACCCCTTCTCCTTTCTCCATCAAAGTCTACTGCAACTTTTGCTCTAAATACATATTCCGTTGTTCGGAAGAGCCTTCATACATAGAAGACAAGGCTTCCCACATCTCTCGAGTTGTATCCTTGCCCTACAAGTGTGAGACCACATGATCTCAAACTCCATCGAGAATGAGCCTCTTTGCCTTCCCCTGCTCAGCCTTGTACTTCTTCTTTTGATCGTTGTCAGCAAGAACAACTACAACACTATTGACGTAGGCCTCGAGATCATATTCCTCCATAACAGCTATGATTTTGGTCTTCCATATGACATAGTTGGAAGCTCCTTCCAACCTATCCTGATCTTTGAGCCCATGCAATGCCATCCCACCCAACTGTCCAACTGACTCCTCTAGTCATTGCTCAGCAAGTGAGAAATTCGAACTTTCTAGCGGAAAGTTCTCTGAGGAGCAAATTCCCCTTTTACGTGTCTTTGTTATTTCCCAGTGGATTTCTGCCCCAGCAAAAACTGTGCCCTTCAAGCATTGCACTGAGGCTCTATGTCACTCCCTCTGCCTCTGCAAACTCACGAACTAGATATCGTACCTCTCTGTTGTCCCACTCAAAGAAAGATTTCCTCGGATCTGCTTTCTGACAAGGACTGCGCAATCCCTTCAAGGGGATTCGAATTGCTGCCGAGTGCAGCTTTCAACCTCACTACTCAGCACTTGATCTACACTTCCTGTTTCAAAATCAATGCTCTGATACCATGTGAAAATTCCTAGACTCGAAGGAACCCCTATTGTAGCAAATTTGAATCTACTTCACCTACTTGATTTTTAATCATGAAGTTATTCTCCTGAATACTGAAGCAAATTACTTCTGCAACCTACACTAATTAAATGTTTGATCTCATGAAACAGAAAAAA
>APFE031286803.1:20345-50416 GCA_000404065.3 Pinus taeda
AAAGAACAAGATACATATGACACACTTATTTTTGGACAAGTCCCCGAAAAAACCCAATGCGGGAAAACCGGTGCAGCGATTCTGAGGGTTTATTATTATGCAGGAGAAATATCTTAATACAAATCTAGGATGCTCATCTAGCAATCCTTTACAGAGAAAATACTGGTGGAAAATCTGAGTGAGTTTTACCTCACTTCACTCGACATAATTCTAACTGATTCGGCACAAGACTGGCTATCCCCGCTTATTTCTGCATTGGCCCTACATATGCTCTACGTCAGCTTCTCTGCCCTCTGCCTCAGTTATCCCAGTTGTTCCTGGAAGTTCTGGATTCTGCGTGAGCGGTAGCTTTTTTGCTCTGTGCTGGCCCTCCTGGCTCTGCGTCAGGACTACGTGGGCCCAAACTTGCCCAGCGTTAGCTCTCCCGACTACTGCGTTACCTCTCTACAAGTTCTCTTCGCCTCTCTGTCAGTATTCTCCAGAAAGTCCTTCTCCCAAATTCTCAATGCCCCTCTACTGTTGAATGATCACTTAGTTTGAATTTCTCAACTTCCTAGCCCCAGAAATCGAACTCCAAATCAATTCTCTCTCTCTCTATGTGTATTTCCAAATGAACCCCAAGCCTCCATTTTATACTTTTCCTGTTGAGTCTTCAACAACTAAGATTAAGTCTCTAATCAACGACTAAAAGTAAAATATGACTTGATCCACCTTCTAGATCATTCTCATTCATATTTTGATTAATGCCCATTAATATTTTAATTTCCCTAAGTTTAGACTTAGGGACCCCATTAAAAATATTAATTATTTTAATGAAATACAATTTGGGTGGAATTTCACCAAACGATTTCTAAGTTCTGTAGAACTCATGTGCCTTGGCCTCTCCACCAATTTTCAAGGCTAGAGCACTTCTGATGCTACCAAAAACTAACTATCCCGTGGGATCTCCTTTATTGGCTACTAAGCTTTAGGGATGGCATTATATGGGAAACCTCAATTTTGGTTGCATGGTCCCTGTTACCGCTCAAACTAGCAGGGGTCCTAAGAGGGGATCCTATAGAGCAACTACTAGGTCAAGGGCAAAAATGGAGCAATAGCCCACTGTCACCTCAATTAAAGCTCCCTACTCTTTACGGACTTTCACTGATGGGAGGACACCCAATATAAAGGGGAATCACTAGATGAATGGAACCATGAGAGGGCAAGGAGTGATTCCTAAGGCCTATTCACAAGAGAGACTCAATTATAAGGCTTTCTTGCTCGAGAAGCAAGGTGATATGCTCTCTAGGGAGAGCTAAGAGGATTCTCAAGGCTAGGGTTTGGGAATATATCTAGCAAAGATGATTTCTAGGCCTTTAAATCCTTATGGAGTATTGGTCTTTGGGTGATCATTGTGGAATTGGCATCATTAGGTTTTGGGACCACACGAGACCTAGCAGACCCAAAATTAGGTCAAGGTATGGAGTTGATCACCCAATGATGTGTTTGCCCTAATTAGGGAGGAGAAGAGGATCAAAGGACAAATTTTCTTTGATGTTTGAATTCAATGATCCTAATGAGGGCACTAACCAAGGGAAAACTAGGGCAAGAAATGGTCCTTGAGCTAGGGCTTGCTATATCTCGATATCCTACCGTCAAATTTGCTTCAAATTTTGAGGGCCTCTAAAGCAAACCTCAGCGCAATTGTGGACCAAAAATCTTAGTGTTTGGATGGCTAGATTGTGAGAAAATAGATTCCCTAGGTGACCTATGTAGGCTAGGCCTAGAAAATGAGGGAGGTGAAAAGAATAAGCGTTGAAAATGATCACCAATGGAGGATTAGTGCCTTGTCCTTTGGGAGAGATGGAGTCAAGTAGAATTTATGGTTTGGGAAGAATTCACCCAATCAAGGAGATCTTCAACAACTTTGCATGGCATTTAGAGCATGAGAACAACTGTTGCAAGGACTTTATACTTCAGTTTGCAATAAATGATGACTTATCGAGATGTATTTAACATTAATTATCTCTAAGAACATTCACCCATTCATACACGGCCCATGACATGATGCAATGCTATAAAAGATCACAATTTCCACTAATTCGTTTAAAAAAGCAGTAAATTTCAGACTTGTATAGCGAAAAGCCCAACAACATTCATGTGACAAAGTAAATAACAAGAATTATCATGAAAAGAGCACTTAAATGTACAAAAGAATATATCCAATCATCAAATTATGCCAATAATGAAGCTCCAAGATAAGAGAGAGATATCCAGACATCAAAATTCATCCGTAACATCCAAACTCATTCTCCGAAAAGGATAGTGAAAATCTCACAAGAGCAAATAACCCAATCCAAGTGATGATGATTTAAATGAATCATCTCACTTATATTTATACACTTTCTAATGAATTTGATTTAGCCTAATTGGCCTATTTGAGCCCCTAAAATAAAATAATGTGCATAATAACAATAATTTTGGTGACAAGCCCACCAAATAGCTCAATAATGTAAAGATAAGTCTCTCAAGAGGGTAGAATGATCAACATAATGAGTCGTTGGACCATTGAGAAAGCCAAATCAAGTCCAAGGGGTGCCACGATGTAGAAATGGACTCCAAACATAGTGGACAAGGGGTTGGCCGCTTGTTTTCCAAGCAAGAACCTTTGGTGCTCCCAATTGGGTGTGGGGTCACAAGGACATCCTCATGGGTCTCCAAGTGGATCGAAAATGCCAAGTCTATCGTTCAAGTGTGGAGCCGAATGGGCATGGTGAACCAGGTGCATCATCATCATCCAAAGGTGGAACGCGAGCAATCAATGATCGATGTTGGGGATCCATGAAGTAATCCCTGCTATGGTGGAGGCCCATGGCTCTCTACGCCCACCCTACAAGTGTCAATGTGGGCCTCTAAGGGCTAGGACCCCATATAGGGAGACCAAGCCCCAAAAGAAGACCCACCTTCAATCCTGCAAAAGATCCAATACGTCCCCTTGCCCTCCAATACAATAAGTCATTAGATAATCAAGTAATAAGCTTACGAGTCATGGGATCAATGGGGCACTTCATGGTGGCATGCCCTTCCATAGTGGTCTTTGGCATATACAAATGTCTCCAACCTCAATAGGGGGCTAACCAAGGACCCTATTAAGTGGTTTCAACCTCTAAAGGAGGTGACATATCCATGGTACATCATTTTAAGTGGCAGGTAGCAAATGATATAATAATGGAATGGAATGGGGATCAGGGGGAATCATCCAGACCACATGTCAAAGTGCAAGGGTAGCTATAATAAGGGAAGCCCACACCTAGGTATACAAGTGAAGGAGGGAGCAAATCGTGGCACATGAGTAACTCCGGCCTTTGATTTTGCACCCTACTTCATATGTCTTTTGCCTTTGATTGATTTTTCTTCATAATTGCTCGAGGCTCCAAGGGATGGACAGCATGATGTGTAATATGTAGCAGTGGATACCCCCTTGAGGTGGGGCGGTTCATCGCCCACCAGGGGTTGGGACAATCATGGGTTCCTTAGTGATAGAGAGAGAGCTCATGAGGGCTCATACGAACCAGTGTGGTGGCCATGGATAAATGGGTAGAGCTCATGTTTGGCTTTTGCCCACGTGCTAAGTTTGTGTGTCCTGACCATCTTTTGCATTTTGTGGTACATTTATGTTATGAATATAATTCATATAAAAATAATAATGTAAATATAAAATATAATAATAAATAATACTTAATTAACTAATAGTTAGTTAGTTAGTAATGAAGAGGCATGTCTTAGAGACATTACCATTTATGAAAGGGCACCTACCTAGGGTATATAAGCAGGCCCTCATTCTCATTTGTAATCATCTCATATCTTAAATCAATTCAATATACAGTGACATGTCTTACAATGGACATTTACATCTTTGAAGTATTTTAAAGATTTCCACTGCGTATATGATTTTTGGTCGTTACATTGGTATCAGAGCCACGTTGGCAAATCTCGGCCTTTGGCTATCAACTTGTCGTCGCAACTAAAGCGTTTCACTACATGAGTTGGAGTTTCTCCATTTTCAGTCAGGCCATCAGCCACTTATAAAAATAATAATATAATAATAATAAAATTAAAATAAAAATAATAATAATAAATAATAACAGGCCTTTGGCCATGGATATTTCAATGATTCTGGTAAAAAAAAAAATAGTCCGCTACAAATTTTGAAGGAGAACACTCATATATATAAAAAAGTTCTACATTATTGATAAAAAGTGCATGATAAAGTCAAAAGGGAATCTTTCCAAATCTCTTTAAAACTATAGGTAAGAGAAGGAAGAGTAGAGAAGATTATCTTGATTCTTCATATTAAGTAGTTTACAAGCTCGTGGTTTTAACAACCCATGGTGTTGCCCATGGTATTTTCAAGGTAAAAGAAGAAAAAAAAATGAATACAAAATCTATTTATCTTAATGGTAAGTTTTACTTTTTATGTGGAGAAAATTAATAGACTCAAAGGCACATAAGTGGACATATATTTTATATTATACCCCAAAGAGGTGAATAGCCACGTTTCACCAGGGTTGTAACTTTTCGAAAAGAAAAAGTATAAATAAAAGATATATAAAGGGGTATTTTAATGAAAAGTTCAAGTCATAAAATTATTGAAAATTATATATAAGTACGAAGAGGGTATTATTATAGAAAGTTACTTAAAATATCCATATATTAAAGTTTATAAAGGGTTAAATCTAGAACTATAAAGAGACATAAAGAAACAAGTTATAACAAAGGAAGAGTATTTGTTAAAAGCATTATAATAAATATAAGGTGCAGTTTATTTAAATAGTGGAGTTATATTAATTTTTTTTAAGTGGGAAAAAATATATAATTGAGGAAAATAAAAGTTAACGAAATTTATTAAGGTGTTCAAGTTGATCAAATAAAAGGGCACTTATTGTAAAGAAGTAGTCAATTTTTGAAGGAAAAACCGTCAATTTTTGAAGGAAAAACCGAATGGAGTCTAATTTAAAAATGAACAAAAAAACTATGGATTCCATATATAACTCTACGTTTTGGACCAGATGTCCATTTTGTCGAACAGAAGATCAATATTTATCGATTTTTTAAAATCGCACAATACCTTGTCCAAAATGTCGAAGATTGTTTACTAAAGAAGAATATCAAGATAATGCCCAGACACAAATTAAAAGATTAAAAGAAAAAATTGCAAAACTTCAACAAAAGAACGAAGCATCAGAAAAGAAATATAAAAAACTTGGAGATTGGTTTCATAAAAAATCAACAGAAAGCAATGAAGAAATTTGGCGTCTAAGGGACCACAATGAGATATTACTTTCGCAGATAAAAGATTCCATTTCCAAGCTTAAGTAACAAAGATTAAAACAAGAAAATGAAAGTTCTGATAAGGAATTAAAGGAGAATTTATCAAAAAAAGAAAAAGAAAATTTGTGCCTAAAACCCTTAATAAAAAATTATTAGAGCAAATAAAAAATTTAAAAGATAAAAAGAAAGATACTAAGGACAAAGTCAACAATTCAAAAAATGGTGAACTTTCATGTCTAAGGAATCATAACCAAGCCTGCCTTACGCAAATAAAGAAGCTTAAACGTGACAAGAAATCACTAAATGACAAGTTAGAACAACTTCAAGAAGTAGTATCAAAGTCTCCAATCGTTTTAGTCCAAGTTGAAGATAAAGAAACAAATACTGAGCTAGTCAAAACCGTAACTCAAACAAAGGATAAACCTACTGAAGTGAAGACACATGCACAGGTTACAGTTCAAATGATGGACATTCCAAATGATGATTCAGTGGCCAACTCGACAACAACAGTACCTAAAGAAAATCAAGAAACAACCACTAACATGATAAGGGAAATTCCAACCAGAAGAACTATTTATCGACATCTGAATCACAAGAGCAGACTTTCCAATTAATCTACGTACCAGTATCACTCAGAACATAAACGACAAATTTATGTCCCCAAGAATATTGAAGTTTGCAAAATCCGGTCCTACGATAACTATTCATCACAAATTTCCAGAGATCAAAAGATTCCAAAAAAGATTAATCTAGGATGGTCTGATCCATTCTCAGTGCGACAATTTTGTCTATCATTCACAGCATCCTATCATCTTGTATCAACTAAGATGAAAGTTCAGAGATGAGAAGATATTCTTAGTAAGCATTGAGGACAAAGCTTCTTGAAGAGAGAGGCAATGCTATTAATATAATTCATATAGAAATAAATGTAAATATAAAATATAAAATATAATAATAAATAATACTTAATTAACTAATAGTTAGTTAGTTAGTAATGAAGAAGCATGTCTTGGAGACATGACCATTTATGAAAGGGCACCTGCCTAGGGTATATAAGCAAGCCCTCATTCTCATTTGTAATCATCTCATATCTTAAATCAATTCAATATATAGTCACATGTCTTACAATGGACATTTACGTCTTTGAAGTAATTTAAAGATTTCCGCTGCGTATACGACTTTTGGTCGTTACAATTTCTTGTTGAGAGTGTCCAAATTATGCTTTTTATTTTCTTTTTAGCTACATCAACCTCTGGGGCATCGTTCTAGGCTCAACCCAAGGTGTGGACAAGGGGAAGGGGAGGTTAACCCTATGTGGACCCAGTAGACACATGTGGACCCAGATGGGAAAAGAGATGAATGGGGCTAAAATGAGTGGAAGGGGAGTAATGTAGGTGGTATCGGGAAGCGGGATCATGCAACCAATATCGGGATTTCCCATGTAGTGCCATCCCTAAAGCTAATTGGTAGTAAAGGAGATGCCACAGGACTAGGATACAAGGGTAACCACGAAATCGGGCAGTGGAGACAAGAATACAGACCTATTCCACTCTTTCTGTCAAATTCCCCCACCAATCCATGCCCAAAAGTGTCGATGACAAGTAAACAAAATTACTCAAACCAAACCAATGAAAAGTCATATATTTGGGGCAGGAGGCTCACCTTCAAACGTACGTTCATAACAGATGGGCGAGGAACCACATGGTTAGCTCAAGTGGTGGAGAAAATGGCACAATCAAGCTATCTGGGGCGCTACAAGGAGTTGTTGGCTGTCGGTTGAGGACCATCTAGGAGAAAAAAATTCTCCTATGCATACTACCCACAAGAAGTGGGTAACAGTCCCGCTTCCCAACACCATATATATATCACCCCCTTCCGCTTATTATAACCCCATTTATCAGTTTCCCATCTGGGTCCAAATTTGTCCATTGGGTCCACAAGGAGTTAGCTTCCCCCTCCCCTTCTCCACACCTTGGGACAAACCTAGAACAATGCCCCAGAGGTTAATGCAGCTAAAAAAAAAAGAAAAAACATATTTTGGGCACTCTCAATAGGAAATGCACCATAAAATGCAAAATATGTTCGGGGCATACAAATTTAGCACGTGGACAAAAGCCAAACATGAGCTCTACCCCTAACATTATGGCCATCACCCTGGTTCCTAGGGCCCCTAATATTGGCCCTTTACATCATTAAGGAACCCATGATTGTCTCAACCCTTGGTGGGCGACGAACTACCCCACCTTAAGAGGGTAATCACTGCTATATCCTACACATCATGCTCTCATCCCCTAGAGCCCTGAGCAGTTATGAAAAAAAATTAATCAAAGGCAAAAGGCATGTGAAAAAGGGTGGAAAAATAAAAGTCAAGGTAACTCATGTACCACGATTTCTCCCTCCTACATTCATATACCCAAGTGTGGCCTTCCCCTATTGTAGTGACCCTTATACAATGGCATGTGGCTTGGAGCCTTCCCTAATGCCCCAACACTTTCCATCATTATATCATGATTTGTAAGCTCTTTTACTCGATTACTCTAATGATTTGTTGTACTGGAAGGCGAAGGGATGCATTGGATCTTATACAGGATTGTAGGTGGGTCTCTATTTGGGGTTTGGTCTCCCTATAGGAGGTCCAAGCCCTCCAGAGGGCCAGATTCGCACTTGTAGGGTGGGCGTTGAGAGCCATAGGCCTCCACCATAGCAGAGAGCAGATTGCCACTTCATGGATCCCTCAGCACCATTTGTTGATTGCTCATGTTCCACCTTTTTGGATGAGGATGATGCACCTGAACCACCATGCCCAGTCGACTTCACACTTGCACCACACACTTGGCAGATGTTCCAAGGCCTAGATGAAGATGTGTCTTACCATGAGAGACAAAGGGAGGGCTTATGTCATCATTCTAGCCCTTACAGATGGTATACAGGCATTATCGATTCACTTGGAGGCCCATGAGGACGTCATTGTGCCCCCACACCCACTTGGGGACACCACATATGATTTGCTTGGATATCAAGGGGTCACCCCCTTGGTCACTATGTTTGGAGCCTATTCTCTCACCTTGGCATAATTTGGACTCCATTAGGCCTCTTCAAGGGCCCAACGACTCATTGTATTTACTATGTTTCCCTCTTGAGTGGCTTATCTTTGTATTATGGAGCTATCTTAGTGGGTTTTTCACCAATTCATCCCATTGTTGTACATTATTTTATTATTTGGGGCTTAAATAGGCCTAATTAGGCAAATCGAACTCTTTAGGAAGGATATAAATTGATGAAAGCTCATTTGAATCTCATCATCACTTGGATTTGGATCATTTGTATCTCTTGAGATTTTCGCTAGACCTTTTGATGGATGAGTTGGAGAATTAATGCATTTCGATGTTTGGAAGATCTTGATGTTTGTCTTGGATCTTCGTTTTTCTTGCACTTGATGTTTGGAAAATTTTGTTGTATATTATGAGTACTCTTTTCATGCTTATTTTGTAATTTGTCTCATGAAAGCATCTATGGAATATTTTCATTCATAAAGCTAGAATAGCTGCTCTTATGCTTATGCGAAGTTGCTTATCTTGTCTTTGTGAGGGATTTTTCATATTGATTGTTGAAATGTATGGTGGATTATTGTCCTAGGGATACATGATTGTTCATGCATTATTTTGATAAGTCATCATTTGCAAATAATTAGAAGTATAAAATTCCCTTGTAACCTAGTTGCTGTTAATGCCATACAAAGTTGTTGGGGAACTCCTTGATTGAAAACTCTTTTTCACCTCCTTCCTTTTATTTTAATCCCTAACCTAGTAGGCCTCCTAGGGCATCACCTAAAATCATTGAAAATCATTGAAAATCCTTGAAAAATGGTCAACCATTGCGTAAGGTGCTCCAAATTTGAGGTTGATCCCACAATGAAATCTCAAGATATTCCAAGCTAGGGCTTGGAGACTGTTCTCATCCCTAGGTTCCCTTTGGTTGGTGGCTTCATTAGGATCATTGCACTCAACTTCCAAGAAAATTTCAATTCCCTTGATCCTATTCTCCTCCTTAACTTGGTCAAGATCATCCATTTGTTGCTTTAATCCAAGCCCTTGACCTCGTTCGGGCCCACTTGGGCTTCTTCGTGTTCCCACTACATTATAACTCTAATTCCACAAATATCACTTAGAAAACCTAGTTTTCTAGGATTCCTTGATCTTGGACACTTCTTTGCAAGTACCACTCCTCAAACCCTGGGTCTAGGCATCCTTTTAGCCCTTCTAAGAGAGTCATCCATCTTGCTTCTATAGCAAGTAAGCCCATTATCTGAGCCTCTCTTGTGAATAGGCTTTAGGAATCAACTTGTATCCTATCATTAATCCATCTATTCTAGTGATTCCTCTCATACCGGGACTCCTCCCATCGATGAAAGTCCGTAAAGAGCAGGGATATTTAGTTGAGGTGACAGTGGGTTATCGCTCCATTGTTGCCACTTGACCTAGTAGTTTCTTTATAGGATTCCCTCCTAGGACCCCTGCTAGTTTGAGCGGTAACAACTCCTTCGCTTCATGAGGCCCAGCATGGTCTCCATGGGCTCTAACAACCTTTCCAATAAATTATCCATCCTCTCTTGTGCCTATTCAAGGAATTTCAAGTCGCTTGTCGCCATGAGAGCTCTCTTGCACATCGAAACGCTTAGGACAATACTTGTCGCATTTAGTTTCTTTGCAACTCTGCTTGATGCTTACAATTTGATTACCACTGTTATCCTTTTATTAGCAACCCCATAATTTGTTGCCTCGCTCCCGCTACAAGGTCACCATTTAAGGGCATTTAATTTTTGACCTACCAAATCCATGGCACTAGTGATACAATTCACCATTGTTAGTTCCTTTGAGCAATGGTCAATACGGAGATTTTGTGTGTTTAACTCGGATCTGAAATATCATGCTTTCCTTTTCAAGGCACTGGCGATATAGTTCACCACTGTCAATTCCTTTGAGCAGTTGTCAATACAGAGATTTTGTGCATTTAACTCAGATCTGAAATAGCATGCTTTCCTTTTCAAGGCACTAGTGATACAGTTCACCACAATTAATTCCTTTGAGCAGTTTTCAACACGGAGATTTTGTGCGTTTAACTCAGATCTAAAATAGCATGCTTTCCTCATCAAGGCTATCGGCAGCTTTGCTTGCATTCTCCACATCGCACCTCGTATATATTTAACGTGCTACCAATGTCCTTCCAAGATCTGTCATGTGTTAACCAAAGGCGATTGTTGTCAAGTCGATGGTCCTCCACCATCCAACCCCATTTATGAGTGTGTTTCCAATCCGCTCTCCCTTTGAGAGGGCAATTAAACGACGTAGACGAACTTAAATGTGGATTTAGATTGTTGACGCGAACAATTATCTGACGATTTGATCCACGACCATTAACACCATTTTTCTCATATTCATTGACATGAACATTGGTTCCACGAGTCATGGCAAAAGTATATAAGATATTTGACTTTGATCCTGCTCCAATTTACCTTGATCCAAGGTTGCTCCCTTGTTTGCAAGTGCATCAGCCACTGTGTTCAAGTGTCGATATACATGATAAAATTATATGTCCTTGAAATGCTTACTACCATTGAGTCACCAAAGACCATTAAGCAGTGAATTCCTTTTGCTATAGCTATTACTAGCCCTTGCCATAAAGCCAAGTATTATGCTTGGTTATTGGTTGAGGTTCCCAATCACCAAGCAATTTGTAACTCTTTTTGATCGTCAGGGCACAATATTACCCTCTTGCTCCTGCCAACACGGTCTTTTTAGCTTATTGTTATGTTGTAGAATTTTCTCCATAATTAAGCCACTTTTGAACATTTTTGTAAAAAGCACAAACCTATATTGTAACTGTTTTAGTCACTGAATAATACACTGAGTCTGCTTTAGATGGTGGTGTTTCTTTTCATAAGAATTTTCCCCAAGATATTATGCTGTCAATGGTTTGTTATTTATTTCATATATATACAACTATTCTATTTTTAATTTCTGCACATTCTTCTCTCTCATGGATGATTAGTGTAAGAAATAACCGTATCAGAAATTCAAATCTTGGTACCATAGACAAGAAAGTGAAATAACGATATCCGAAGTTCAAATCTTGGTAATAAATAAACAAGGAAGTGAGATAATATATCCGAAATCTAGGGGAAATTCCAATGACAATATGTCGCAAATGAAATGTAAAGCGGTTTTGTTCAACCCCATTAAATGTAAAGCGGTTTTGTTCAGCCCAAATAAATGTAAAGTGGCTCTGTTAGCTCGCATGCACAAACATTCATGAAATGAAATGAAATGATATTTTAAGGTCCACGAGATTAAAAATAGCCTATGAGACCATTAGTTCTTTGTTTTTCGCTTTTTGCAATTCAATCATTTTCCGATTCAAATTGATGATGAGCTGACCCAACCTTCCAACAATCTCATCGCTAAAAAGACAATGCCAAGAAACGGATGCTAACTTGTTCTCATAACTTTCTCTGATGTTTTTGAATGCATCACATTCCAAAATGAAATGTTTTTCCGACTCCACAACCTCAGATGTGCAAAATGTACACACCTGTTTTTCCCAAGCTTCTTTAGGCCTTTTCCACCGTCTTATTTCACACCGAAGTTGATGTGAGTTGGTTCTTAATTGAACAATAAGAACCTTTGCCCTCCACGAAATGCTAGCTCCAATGAACTCTTTTTGTTGTAAATCACACGTAAGATTGAATTCCTCAATGTAATATTTTTTTTTTTCTACCCAACTCTTTTCCCCATACCTTTTATGAAACTTCTCCATAACAAAATCCTTTAGCTCCTTGCTATTTGTGGGACAGACATTGAAGTGTATATTCCATTTTTACATCCATGTGTAGTTTTGTTTCATCCATGTTTTCTTTCTTTCACCCATACCTTCATTGACGATAACATTAAGCCTCCATGTGAGAAAAAAAATGAATATGGTACAACCAGGAAACAGTCATAGTTTATATTTTTACGGTGTTCACTTATTTCAAAATTACACGAGCTTCTTTGGCTTTCAAGATGAATTTTGGCATGAATATTCTAGTTCTAAACCACAGAATAGTTCAAACTCATTAACGTTTAAAAAAACGAACAATTCCAATGTAACAATTTGTCAATGGCTAAGTGAATAATTCTAGTTGATTCAATTATGATGCCAGTCTTAAACTACACATATTTAGGCCTACCATTCCAATACAAAGAATCTCGAAATAAGGTCGAGAAATGACTATAGAAGCAAATTGCGTTACCGGGGGTGAATGAGGACACAACAAAGCCAATAATTCCATCCTTCGTAGAACGTGCAGAATCTTTCCGCTTCCAATTGCTGTAGCATTCCTCTTCTCTCTGTAAACTTGCCAACTCACGAAGCTTTACTAAACAATAACAGCAGCGAAATGTTAGTGCTGTAGCGTTCTTTTACCCTGTTTGTGCTGTAGCGTTTACCCTGTTTGTGCTGTAGCGTTCGTTAGGGTAAAAGAAACAGAAGATATTATATTCTTGGAGTCAGGAGCATATATTATCTCTTGCACACGGTACATTTTGACACTGAATTTGCAGATCAAATGGCGAAGTATGTTCCCCACGCGTACCTTTCCACGGAAAGCAAAAGTCGTATTTGGGCAGTAACACGTCTTACTCGTGTATTTATATCCCAGTAATGGGGCATTAGCGTGAAAAGCATAAATCATAATTGGGCAGTAACACGTCTTACTCGTGTATTTATATCATAGTTGTGTAAAATAATTTATTTCTTTCTTTTGCATTAATTTACAAAGCGAAGTGGGAATTGGAGTGCTTAGTAATGGAGTCGTCCACCGGGAGAATTGGCCCGGCAGCTAAAAGTTTCTAGAATCTGGGTAAAAAATTTCAAAAAATCTTGTAGAAGTCATATTTGAATCATGTTTTTGATAGTGAATGGGTTCAGCACCATCAAAAACGTCTAAGACAACTAAAATTTTGAAGTTTAACAATTACAACTTGGATTTACAAAAATCTTTGCCATATTTTCTCTAAATATAACTGAAATTTCTATAACTTTCGAGGCAATTCCTCCAACTCATTAGACTAAGGCCTTAGGAATTGAAAACCAATCTATGAAAACAATCAATGCCGAACTCATTCTTTCAATATCAATATCAAGAAGTTATCTTTTAAGAAAAGTTTAATTAAAAATAATAAATTATTAAATGACAAGTGAACTAAAATATATATTTAATATATAAAATTATTTAAATATTAAATAAAAAAAATATATTAAAGATATAATAGCTAGAGGAGATATTTAAATATTAAATAAAATATATATTAAAGATGTAATATGTGGAGGAGAGTCTATAATATTTAATGGTAAAGTTTAATTAAAAATAACTAAATATTAAATGATAAGTGAACTAAATATATATTAAAGTTTTCAATTGAAGTTTCAAGTAATAAAAGAAGTAGCAAAATCAATTCATAGTATGACAAAGATTCTAAAAGTCCGAGGAGAGCAATTAAGGAAGTTGTTGATGAATCTTTTAAAATTGGTAAGATAAAAATATACAAAGCCCTAATTAGGAAAACTAAAGATAATAATAAAATTGTTTTACACGATTGGAATTCCTATCTTAAAAAGCTTTATGAATCTCCAAATGTAATGGATAACTTTGAAACCCTGCTCACAACGAAAGAAGTTTTCTCATTAGAAGACATTAATTTTTGGGTTAAACTCCTGGAAAATGGGAAAGCTAAGGACATTGAAAGTTACCAAGCGGAAATCTTAAAAATTGGAGGTCTTGTCCTCATCCCCCACATCCACAAGCTTTTCAATTAAGAGGTCAAGCAAGGGTTCCCTAAACCATGGACTTAGAGCCTAATTATCCCTATTTTTAAAAGTGGGGATACAAATAACCCCTCTGATTGTCAGACAGTTATGATCAACCCTCTCTTAGCCAAGTTATATGGTATTATTTTATAAAAGAAGTTGAGCATATGGCTTGAAAGTGAAGGTAAGCGGGCTAAAGGCCAAGCGGGTTTTAGAAGGTAGCACTCAACAACAGACCACCTTGTTACACTTAGGATCATTGTGGAGGAATGTCGCAATGATAAATCCAATCTCTTTTATTGCTTTGTGGACTTTAGAAAGGCTTTCGATACGATTCCTAGAAACAACCTATGGAATAGATTAGAAGAGCTAAAGGTTCTTTTCGAGTTGAGAGCTGTCGCTATAAGGTTATGCGAGAATGTAATTGCCAAGTTAAAGAGCAATGAGGGGTGGTCGAAAGATATTAAGTGTAATATCAGAGTTAAACAAGGTTACCCCCTCTCCCCTGCCCTATTTGGCATTTACATCGACAAGCTAAAAGGTTGTTTAGAGGACGCAGGGTGTGCTAGCACGATCTTAGCTGGGATAGTCATCATCCTTCTTCTCTATGCCGACGATATTGTTTTTCTCACAAGGTACCCATCTGATCTTGATAAGCAACTTAGACTTCTTAAGGATTTCTGCTCTACCATGGGTATGACTATTAACATTGACAAAACAAAAGTTATGATTATCAAATCCAAGAAGGACACTTACGCTAATTTTAAATATGACAATAGTAACTTGGAAGAAGTGTCTTCTTACAAGTACCTAGGAATTGATATTCATCACAAGCTCAACTGGAACTATAGCATTGAGAAAATGATTAATGGGGGTGGAAAGCTTATTTTGGTCTTGAAAATAATTGTAAAACAGCAAACCTCGTAATGTGGGATAGAAAAAAGTTCCACTTTGAAATTTTAGTCACTCCTGTTATCTTATATGGATGTGAGGTTTGAAATTGTAGTATCTCTACAGAATCCTAGAGAAAGATTGAGCAAATCCAGAAGTGTTTTATAACGTATAACCTCAAAATTAAAAGCAATACACGCTATCCTATTATCCTTATAGAAGTGGGTCTCTCCCATATCGAGAGCCTAGCTATGACTAGGCTTCTGTTGTACAAGCACAAACTCAATAATATAGGAGACCATAGACTTCCTAAGCTAGCTTTAAATTCCAGCCAAAACCACCTAAGACTCAAGCGAGGTTGGTATAAAGACACTAGAGCCTAGTTAAACCATTGGGAGATCGACGAGAATGTTGCATTGCAAAACATAATAACATTAAAAATATTGTTACTTCTAAGTTTAAAGAAAAAATGTGGTGTGAGAAAGATTTAGCAGCTAAAAGAAAATTAAGATATTATAAGGAAGTCATCAACCCCACCCTAAAAGATCAAAAGTATCTCTCTGTTTTAACTAGCTCAAAGAAGAAAATAAATATAGCCAAGATTAGAACGAACTCTCACGAGCTCCATAATGAAATGAGTCGTTGGGCAGTTCCTAAAATACCATGGATGGAAAGGATCTGTCATCTCTGTGAGAATATGAACATCGAGGATGAAAATCACTTCCTCTTAGAGTGCCCTGCGTACAACCACATTAGATCTTAGTTTCATAATTTTTGTTGCAATACTGACATTCCTAGCCTTTTACGATGTCAAAATTATAGTGAGCTCGGGAGGCTTCTCTCCAAGCTTTTTGAGCATAGGAATAAAATCTTAAATCAAACTAAATAATTCGTTTCTTTAGGTTCTCATAGACCAAAGTTTGGTCTTAGTGGACGTTAACCACCATCATTATCATCATCATCATCATCAAAATATTTAAATATTAAATAAAAATTATATTGTGGAGGAGAATTTATAATATTTAATGGTAAAGACTTAATTTTAAATTAAAATTAAATACTTATTATTATTTGTTATATATTTTAATTTACATATTAAGATTATAACATAGTCTAATATATAGATGAAATGGTTTTTTTTACGATATATTTTCTAGTTTATTTTAATCAAAATCTGATTGAGATTTTTAAAAATTTGAGTTTAAATTGTTTAATTTGTATAATCTGAGTGCCCCAAGGG
Organism: Pinus taeda; assembly: GCA_000404065.3. Lineage (NCBI taxonomy): Eukaryota > Viridiplantae > Streptophyta > Pinopsida > Pinales > Pinaceae > Pinus > Pinus taeda. The sequence continues at coordinate 36,631 of APFE031286803.1, forward strand.
TTTTTCAGGGTTTTGAATCCATTTATGTATTCAAAAATGTATTTTAAACAACAACAAAAAATCTTGAAATTGTATTGCCAGATGTTGGTGAATACTTATGAAAAAAATTATTCCCTATATAAGTTAAACTACGTCATTTATTTTTATTGCATAATTTAATTAATAGATGAAATGGTTTTTGTTTGAACATTTTTCAAACAAAAGTTGTGAGAAAAGTTGCTAGAGGTTTTTAACTAAGATTTCAAGTTGTTTAATTTGCAAAATTCTAATGCTTAGGGGTTTTTGGAGGCTTGAATCCATTTACGTATTCAAAAATGTATGTTAAATAACAAAAAGTTCATAATCTCAGTTCAAATTGTATTATCAAATTCCAATGAAAAAAATCATTTCATCTATTAATTAAATTATGCCTAGCCTTAATATGTTTAAATAATTTACATTTTCAATTTATCTTTATATATTTTTTAATTGAAGTTTATTTAAAAATGAGTATTCCATATAATTTAATCTCATAGACCTTAAAATATCATTTCATTTCATTTATAGAAAGAAAGCAATCCCAATTTTCACTTTTGATTTCTATAATTTTATATAATTATTTTTAAAATATATATATAATAATATTCACAATTGACTCGGTAGGGCTGGAGGAGCTATTTTTCACCTCTATGAAAAAAAAGAGATGCAATATCGCTAAAGAGATGCAATATCGCGGGGCTATGATCACTCACTAAAAATCAAGCTGAATATTTAGCACTCTCATTAGGATTTGATCTTGCAATAGAAAGAGGAATTCAACATCTCTCTGCCTATGGGAATTCGATGATAGTTATCAAGACAGTGGTGAAGCTATAAGAGAACTCTGAGAAGATCCAATTTGCCATTTTTCACTAAATCGGCCTTCAAATTGCAAAATTTGATAGCGTGGAATTCTTCATGTAAAGACAAATCTCAATTCATTGGCAGAAATGTTGGCAAATAAAGGTGTCATTATCGTACAATGAATGTTAGTGATGTATGGTATCCCATTTACAAGCCTTTGCCATGATAAGCATTAAATTATCTTTGAATAAGTATTAGTTTTACAAGCCTTTGCCATGATAAGCATTAAATTATCTTTGAATAAGTATTAGTTGGCCTCATTATCTGAATCAAAGGAAGAGATGTTTGTAGTCCCATTCTCAGATTGATCCAAGCAAGCTTGTTAAATAATTTGTCAGTTGCATTGTTTTGGCGGCCCTTCGCCCACAAAGTGGCATGGATCTGAGTATCTATTTCAATTTCTCATGCATCCCCGAATTTGTCAGGGGATAGATGTAGGTTGCAACCCATCAATATTAAAATTGAGTTGAAGTGTATAATTAGCACCTTCTCAATGGTTACCCAGGAAGCACGCTAAGCAGTGATTAATGGAAGCAAGAATTAGAATTCAGGTTGGAAATCATAGCTTTGGATTTTCATGTCCTGTCGTTGCAGAGAAATCAACGCGACATTCAAGGTGTAGCGACAATTGATGTAATGAAAAAAGAAGAGCGCTCTGGCTATAAAAAGAGAAGGTGTGTTCTTGCAAGTTCAGAGTCACCTATTTGGTACCCATTCCGCTTGCAGGAATTTTCCGCAAGAGTTGCATCTCTCATAATGGAGAATCGTTGTAGTCTGCAGCAAGAGGAGAATAATTATTATTGAGCTCACTCGTTGGCTCCAATGGAGTTCTCTATCATCATGATATTTAGGTAGGTAGATACAATTTCAATAGAATCGAGAGCCCACTACGAGCTAGTAAATCACAAGCTAGGTCACTTGTTGGAGGCTAGACTAACAAGGTTACAGGTGGCGTTTGATCGATTGAACGTCAAAATTGACAACATGGTCATTCCTTCTAAATCTGAAGAAGTCGAGGAAAGCAGTGAATAAGATAAAGCTTTTGGAGGGCAGCGAGAGAGTCGACTCAGAACCTCAGGTGGCGGAATCCTCAGATAACCTGCAAATGGAGGCCCCCGCACAAGGGGCATTTCCTGCAAAATTGTTTTAATTTCATGATGTTTTATGTATTGTAAGTTTAGGCGTGTTTTGGAAGATGTGTAAGGACAGTTGTCTTAGAATATTGGCATGAAATAGAAGAACCGATAAGACCAGTGTTTTTTGGAACATTTTGAATGAAGGGGATGAAAACAGCGCTATTAATATAAAAATTCAATCCACATTGCATTAATAAAAAGCTTATAATAATTTTTTTTTAAACAAGTTAACAATATTAATGAAATTTTAAATTAGGTAAGTTATTCCAATTATTTGAGAAAGTTATTTTAATAATATTACTTTATATTAATGAAAATTTATCATTTTTACATATAAATCTTAATTTCCCTTGTATAAGCTATATTCCACATAAATATCATCAGTACTCAATATCATCAGTCATTTTATTTTTATTATTATTTTATTTTTATAAGTTATTTTTATTTTTATTATCATTTTTTTGACCAAATGTTTACATTACATTACTTTTTTTTTTGACATAATAAGTTGTTGTTTGTATCCAAAAAAGATTCGGGAGGCTAAGCTCCAGTGTTACAAAGCATTATGACCGTGAAGCAAAGTAAGGAAATATTACAAGGAAGACAAAATTTCTCTTTGTTTCTATCATTCTTGACTTTTGGAAAACCTGAACAAGTATAGATTATAATAAATTGAAATAGTAAGAAACAAAATTTGCAAGTCATGCTTACTCTATGTTTATATGACTGATTTGGTGGACTGTAGATTCTTCAGGAATGCCTTCAGCTTCTGCATTCCTTAAATTTGAAGAGCTGGTGCTGGGAGATTACTTTTTTCCATGATGAACTTCAGAATGTCAATGGACTCTTGGACATGACTGCATTTGTTTGAGAGATCATTGAACTGCTCCTGAAGGGAAGAAACTCTGTGGTAAAAGAGATTGAGGTCGGCCTCATGCTTCTCCTTAGTGATCTGGGCATGGGTGTCAATTTTGGTGTCCAAAATCTTCTCGTAAGCTCGAATTTGTTCCAGTTTTGCTTGCAGATCGTAAGTAGTCCTCATTTCTTGCCATTGCGTATGGCCAATATGAGATCTCCTTGCGCAATGAGGTCAGTGTGTTGCAAGATTGTTGATCCAACGAGCCTGGGAAGAAGAAACTTGGAGGAGGATAAACAAAAATGAGGGAAGGGGAACGAAGGCTCAGAGCAGAAGATCGGCCGAGAGCAAACAAAAGATGGAGCGGATGCAGCCAGGGAGAAGCGGAGATGTGATTCTGAGAGAAGGAGAGCACGATTATCGGGCTCTAGCAACGGGGTAGGGAAGAATGGGGAGGGAGTCACGGAAAAATGCAAGAAGGATCACGAGAGAGGAATGAGTAGAACAGAGCAGCATGGGTGATGGGACAGAAAGGAGATTGGCGGATCGTTTTCAGAGATATGATGATAAATTCATCATGATGGAAAATTTCAATGTGGATTATTGCAGGGACCAGATCTGATTCTGCCTGAGGATACTGCGAGCAGCAGTAAAAAAGTAATCAATAGTATTAATAAATTTAGCAGCTGGTCTGAGAATTGAATTGCTTCTGATCATGGTAGATAATTTTGGGATTCGGTGGAGTTGCATAGGAGACTGCCTATGGATCTGGTGCAAGCTCTATTGGCACAAGTGTCGGCCTCCTTGTTGAGGGCTCGAAGAACATGGAAGAAACAGATATCTATCATTTGCTGGGTAAGAACTTGACACTGATTGATAGTTTGTTGCAGGAGCACATTAGATGCACTCTGTTGTAAACCATTAGACTTATGATGGTGGCCGAATCTCCAAGGACCATTGCAGTGTTTATACCAAGTTTTTGAAGCTGGATGAGCCCTTGGTATAGTGCGAGAGCTTCAACTGTGTTGTTGGAGAGGGGGCCTAATCCCCATTCATAAGTCATTTTGATATCTCCGTTGGCATTGTAGATGATTCCACCAACCCTTGCCATTCCTGGATTAGATTTGGAGGCCCCATCGAAGAAGAGATAGTGGGTGTTACAGTTTTTGAGCCAGATGGAAAGCTCCTCATCTTTCAATCTTATTTTCCAACTATGATTAGAGTTGTTGCACTAGCTGCTGATGTTACTCCCGCTTTGGTCGTGGTTACTTTTATCCAACAAATACCCTATGAAATTCCTTTCTTCAACACAAAGATCAACGATGTCAATTTTCTTTTGAATTTTGACTGAGATGGTTTCCAATGTAAGGCTCCTTGCCTTGTTACATAATTTCCTTGTGTTGGTTTCTTTGTCTTTGAAGACCATGCAGTTTCTTGCCAACCATATGTTCCACAGGAGAGAATAGGGAAGAGCATCCTACACTCTTTTGGTAATATTGTTCTTCTTTCGTTGCCACAGATAGTTCTTCTTCCAAAGATGCAAAATTTCAACAATGGAGTTATGGGGGCTCCAGGGGAGATGGGCGTTAAGATAGATTTATTTCCAACATGCAGTGGCAAAGGGGCAAGCGATGAAAAGATGTTGGATGGTTTCTTCAACTGCTTGACAGTTTGAGCAACGGGATGGACCAATTATGCCTCGTTTTTGCAAATTATCGTATGTGAGAACTTTCCCTTTTAGGAGGACCCAAATGAACAATTTTATTTTTGGAATGGTCTCTGATTTCCAGACGATTTTCCAATGCGGCCAAATGGACATGGGGTATTCATTATTACAGATATGCTGGTGGGCGACTTTGATTGTGTAATTGGAGCCTGAAGGATCCCAATGGAAGCCATCGTTGTTGTTTTTTTAGTTGGAGCAATGCTATGGAGGTGGGCTTGGAGATTAACAAAACCTGCTTCAAGGTTTATGGGTATGGCTGGAAAGGTCCATCCTGTCCAAGTGTGAGATTGGGTATCCCACTAAGATATCTGGTCCAAGTAATGAAGCCATATGTTGTCAAAGAAGGAGAGAATCTGATCAGTTCCAGGTTTGCTGCTCATAGGTTGCTGTCCCATTATTCTGTCTACTCTGATTTTGATGTTGGTGCCACCCTTGGGGACTTTAAAAACGTTTTGGGCAAGAAAGGGGATTGCTTTCTTGCACAACTTCCAAATTTTAGAGCAAACTCTGTTAGGGATATCGTAATCCAAGAGGTGTTGTCTTGGAGAGTTTAGATATTTGGCTTCCAACACACTTTTCCACCAAGCATATTGGCCGCTAATGAATCTCCAAACAAACTTGCCACCAAATGCCAGATTTAGGAGCTTGGGAGATCTGATTCCTAAACCTCCACGTTCCTGGGTTTGAATGACCTGCTTCCAGTTTATAAGATTGTACTTCTTTTTTTCATTTCCCCCCCTTGCCAAAGAAAATGACGGAGGATGGCTTCCATTTTGTGATGAAAATTAGTAGGAGCTTGCAGAAGCGTGAATTGGTATAAGGGCAAAGAAGAAAGACTTGTTTTTAGGAGAACTAGGCAACCTGCTAGATTGAGCCAAGAGGAGCCCCATTGCTGCACTTTCCTTTTCATTTTATCTATGATAGTGTCCCATACTTCAACTTTCAGAGTACTAACACTCACTGGCATGCCCAGATAAGTGAAATGCCCCCAATCTAATTTGCAAGGGACCCCAAAAGTGTTGGCGATGTTATGAAGGACTTGAGCATAAGTGTTCCAACCATAGATGCAACTTTTGAGATGGTTGACCATACCTCCTGAGTAGCTCATGTATTTGTCTAAGAGGGCTTTGAAATGACGAGCTATTATATTGGAGGCTCCTCCCATTAACAATGTATCGTCAGCAAATTGAGAGTGGTTTATGTTTTTAACTCCATTCCCAAACTTAATACTTGTGATAAGATCGACACATCGATTGTAGTCCAAGGCCTTACTAAAGGACTCAACCATCAAGATGAATAGGTAAGGAGAAAGGGGACAACCTTGTCTTAGCCCTCAAGAGGATTGAAAGGAAGGCCCTGGTCTACCATTAATGAGAGGAGAGATCCAAGGGCCTGAAATGCAAGCTTTGACGAGGTCAAGGAAGGGCGCAACAAACCCCATTTTCTGCAGAACAACAAGGAGGAATGAGTGTCTAACTCTGTCGAAGGCATTGGCTAAGTCCAATTTAAGAATGAAACCTTTTTCCTTTCTAGATTGGCTGGAATGTATAGCTTCTTGGACGAGGAGAATTGAGTCGAAAATTTGCCTATTGGCTAAGAAGCCTCCTTGATTTTCAGAGATAAGCGAGGGGAGGAGAGGTTTAAGGCGAGAGGTGAGGATTTTGGTAAGAATTTTGTAAGATGAATTGCAAAGAGAAATGGGTCGAAATCGGGAGAAGGATGAAGGTTGATTTTCTTTAGGAAGGAGGGCAAGATGGATGGCATTAGTGAAACCTCCAATTTTACCCTTGTGTTGAGTCCAATTTATCATTTTGACAAGATCTTTTTTTATTATTCCCCAATAAGCTCGAAAGAAGAAAATGGGGAAACCATCTGGGCCAGGAGCTTAGTTTGTTTGGAGCATCCATATAGCTCTTCTTATTTCTTCTTCTTCAATCTCCTTGATCAGGTTTTCATTGATTTCCTTACTGATCTCAATAGGGAGGTGTTGCAGTAGATCTGAGTAATCTTCCACCTCTTCGTTTCTGTTAAAAGAGCACTGTAATGATCTGAGGTTGCCTTTCTAATAGCTCCTTGAGTGCTTTGGAGATTGCCTTCAGCATCGATGATGGAGGTAACATTATTCCTAATTTTCCTGATAGTGGCTTGTTTATGAAAGAAAGCATAATTTTTGTCTCATCCTTGCAACCATAGCTGCCTTGATTTTATTCTCCACTTTTGCTCCTCTGCTATATTGGCATGATATAGCTGGAAGTAGAGATCGCCTTCGAGTGCTTTGTTTTCCTGGGAGAGCCCTCGTTCCTCTGTTATGCTATGAATTTTTTCCAATTTGTTTTTTATCTCAATTTTGTCCTTCTCAGGTTCCGTGTAGTAGTTTTTTGCCCATTCCTTCAAGGCGTGTTTGGTCATTTTTAACTTGTTTTCCCATATGTATCCCGACGATCCTTCTATGTGCTGACACCATGTGTTTTTGACAATCTCTTTGACAATAGGAATGTTGTTCCACAATGGGTTGTATTTAAAAGGTATGGGCCCTAAAGGGCAGTGCGCTTTGAGAACAAGATTAGTGGGGTAATGATCAGATGCTGAGTGGGGAAGAACGATAGCATAAGCAGTGGAGTAAGATGAGAGGAGCGTGAAATTCACCAAAATCTTGTCAAGCCTGTCCAAGATATTACCTTTGCCCAATCTGCGATTATTCCAAGTGAATCTGCGAATTTTTGGAACAACGTCAACTAGATCATGATCCTGCATGATGGTCTCCAACTGTGATCTGTAGAGGTCATGAGAAAAACAACCACCTCTTTTCTCATTGGAGTGGAGTATGAGATTGAGGTCTCCATCGAGAATAATATTTCTGCTTCCTTCCTCATCTATGTTTGTTTTGAGGGAATTCCAACACTGCTCTTTGTCTCTATAGTGTATTGGTGCATAGATGTTATAGATGACAATCCTTTGGTTATTTGTTGATCTCTCTAGAGCGATTTTGATCCAGTATTGGTTGACTGTATCTGTTATGTGTTTCCAAATGTTGTGATTCCAGAGGGTTGCAATTCCCTCGGAGGCACCCCTTGATCCGCTTATGCATCCATTATATCGCTTTAGCTGACCAATGATTCCTTTCATTTCTTGGTGTCCTTGTTTTGTTTCTTGTAGCAATAGGATTTCTGGTTTTTCATGTGTTATTAGATCTTTTAGGGCAACAATTTTGGAGGGGTGCCCCAGTCCCCTGCTATTCCAGGATAGAATTTTCATCATTAAGTGTGAGGAGTATAAAGAGTTGCTCGCCCTCCTTGTTCCTTATGCACTGCTTCTTTATTATTTTGCCCCAAAATGTAGGTTTCTATGGGGTTCTACATACCCATGGCAATATCCTTTTGAGTGTTTTCATCTCTCTGTTGCTTTGAAGACTTCCTTCCTGGCCCTTGTTTTTTTTGTGTCCATAGTTACACCGTGCTCTTTAGAAGAACTCCTGGTAAATCTAGAAGAGGGAGGATCGTGGGAAAAGGAGGAGGAGATAAGCAGAGGGGGGGTAGGTTCAATGGCATCAGCTTGGTACATGGAAGGGGGGGTGTCTTCAGGGGGGGAAATGGCGGAAAATGGATTGGATGAAGTAGGGGGAGGGAGTGGATGGGCAAGGGAGGGGGTGGAAGAGTTTAGGAGAGACCAGGTGGAGGAGATGGATGAATTAGTCTTCGGAGGGGCAACTTTAGGGTTTGCCTTGGGGTTGGAGGCAGTCTTCTTTTTCTTGACCGTTTCCCATTGCTCATCTTGTGAAACATTTTCAAAATCAACTAATTTGGAGTAGCGATTGGCAAAATGGCCATATTAGTGACATACCTTGCATTTTAACGGGATCTACTCGTAGTCCAATTGTTGGATGTGCGTCTAGTCATCCACTTTGAGTTTGATGGCCTCAGGGAGGCCTTTGCCGAGATCAACTTCAACACATATGTGGGCACAGGCTTGCATGTTATCTTTTGGCTCACTACGATCAATAAGTCTTCCAACATCATTCCCAATGGCTCGAACCGATTTGTCTCCCCAACAGTGGAGAGGAAGGTGAGGGAGCCGAACCCAGACCGGGACTGCACTAGGGACATCCAATTCGGGGTCGAAATCCGGAGTCCATTTGTTGAGGTATAAGCCCCTGGAGTCCATGAAATATGGTATGTTTCTAAAGATTAGATCCTTGTCTTCTCTTGATTCAAAATGGAAGGTGAAGTACCCTTTCCCATAGAAGCGGATGGAGATTTTGCCTTGTATTTTATCAAACCAATTTTGTTCGACCCACCTTTGCACTATCTTCGGAGAGGGCCAGAGACCAGTGAATTGTTAAATGAGACCTCATTCTGCTAATGAAAGAGCTGCCATGCGAGGAAGAGCTGGAGGAAGGATCACCTATTGCAGAACATCTAGCTTCTTCACAAACTTAGAGATCGCTAGCCGAGGACGCTGTGGGGGTAAGGATTTGACAAGGGTAGAGAAGGCCTGTTGGGCGGTAGCCACCTCCGGGGTTGCATCCGGAGGGGCCATGGCTAAGGGTCAATGCCGAAAGAGCAGGTTCAGCAGCGGCGTGACCTAGCAGAGCGCGATAGTTTTTTTCCATAGGTGAATCGTTTACATTACATTACATTAATCTTTTTATTTAATTTAATTTATTTAATTTAATTTAATTTTATTTTTATTTTATGTAATGTGACTTAATCAAAATGTTAAACATTACATTACAACATCTCCCCCATCTCTTGACACAATTATTGAAAAACTAAAATATAAATAATAACAAGTTAGATATAAAAAGTTTATAAATTATAAAGACTATGTAATAATAAATGAGGTAAATTATAAAGATAAATATGTTAATTAATCAATATAAGTTATTTTTATTTATTTGCCAATTGTGATTATCTTAAGTGGTGGGGTAAAATAGTTGTTATGTTCCTCACTTAGGTTCAAAACCCCGCCAATGACATGATGAGTTATAATGTCTTAATAAATATTGTTGTAATGGCTTCATGCCTATAAATATTGTTATATTGGCTTTGAGCCTTGTGAACTCTTTAAGTGAGAATATTTATGGATTGACCTAGTACCAACAACTTCACTCTAACCCTTTGAAAATGAGGTTGATTTATTTCTCCATAATATATATAAATAATATTAATATATATTAAAAAAAAAGAGAGTAAATATTAATTTATAACTACATCAACAAAGTTGTATTTATTTTTGAATTAAGATTTCCAAAATTTAATCTAATTATTCAATAATTAATAAATAAATGATAAAAATTTGACATTGCAAAACATTTACACCGATAAAAAAAAATTTAAGATTTTGGAGTTAGCAAACATTGTTCACCCAATTAAATACTTTCATTTTCATCATCTTCGAAGCAATCAAAATTTGACACTTATTATGCCGATAGGCCTTCTTTTAAAACAGTTAACTTCTCTACCTTTTCAAGAGTAACACATTATTACGCTCACATTTTACATTTCGACCTGCCCGTGACATCAGTACACCGAACGTTTTATGATGACGATGTCTCCAATACTTATTGCACATTCACGATACACCCTACGCTTGACATATGTGCACCTCACACTCGAGCTTTCCAATACTTTTTATTTCACCTACACCCTTAGTCTCTGGAAGGTGGATTAAAGATCTGCACGTTCTGCCTGTAACAAAAGAGGAAGCTCGTCGTGTCCTTGAGCGTCTTGATGTTGAAATTTTATTAAATAAAAAAGGTTGGAGTAAGAATCCATCTTATATGATTTATACTTTTAAATTGTTTTATATTTATATGAGAATTGATTTATTTCGAGTAGAGGTGATTTTGTTTCAGTTTTTGAAGAGCAGTTTTGGTTTTGGTGTTTAAAAATTATAATAAAAAGTTTTAAAGGGTGAGCGTATAAATATTTTAGAATAAATTATAATTTTAAAAATTAAATCAAATTTTAATGAGTATATTATTTATTTGAAATATAAAATAATAATAATGATTATTGTTTCTAATAGTTTTTAAAATGAGTGGAGTTATATAAATTAAAAATTTAGGTTAATTTATTAAAATATTTATTATGATCCAATATTTAGAGAGACTTTGGTATGTATTTATACATTTTATATAGATATTTTGATTGAATATTTGAATATAGAAAATGAGATTAAAATTTGTCCATGAATAAGAGGAAGGTATTGTGAGATTGTTGTGCTTTTTATCTTGGCTGAGATGTTGTTGTTTTTCTAGGTATCTATATTTTATATTTAAGAGGAAGGGACTATGAAGCTTGCTTTGTTCAATTACAATTGTGAAACTTGGAAAAATTAGTCAACTTGAACACATGTTGAAGGGTAATAAGAGGTTGACATGTGAGAGGATGCCAATTATTTTAGTGTGTCGTCATTTATTTTTTTATTTTTGCAATTTACAGTAAATTTTTGATAAAATTAGTTGCTTTTGTTTTTCTTAATAATAATAATAATAATAATAAATTAGGCATTTGTGCACCATATGACTTCACACTTTTCTCCTTGTATCAGAGAAAAGAAGAACACCTAGATATATTTTCTACTTTTAATTTTTATGAAAAACAGTTCAACCTGTAATACCTTCTGTTGAGTATTTTTGTTGTCAAAACCCTTAAAATGTACTTAATAAATGTTACTTTTTCATGCTATTATGAAATATGGTATTTTTACTAAAAGTTGTCTTTTTATTTCATTAAATGTGGTCTTTTTATTAAACTTGCTATTTTAGTTTTACTCTCTTCTGTAATCTAAAAGATGTTATTATTGATTTTTTTCATAAGGTCAACCTTACTTTTTGTTGATATGATTTCAACTAATTTATTTACATTTTATGAATAAAGTCAATAATAGAAATTAATAACTTAATAATAATAATAAATATTTTTAGGCCGATAATAATAAAATTAATATTTTTAGTTAGGATGATAGGCATTTCAAATTTTCTTCTACTTTTTTAGTCTACTATTTCTTTTGAATCAATTCATCTCACATTTTCTTCTACCTTTTTAGTTTACAAGTGAGATTTGTGCACCATATGACCTCACATTTTACACTGACATCTATGCATCATATGAACTTGCATTTTAAGATTGACCTCACGTCTTTACACCTTCGTCTAGACTTGACATTTGTGCACCAATTATTGTCATTTTTCTGCAAATGGCATAGTCTTTGTTACAATAACATGGCTTATCAATACCATATGTCCCAAAAAACCATGATACTCGTTCATGTGTCATTTTCTTTAATTAATCAATTTAATTGAAAGGAAACAAAAAAGCATAGCTATTTTAGAAGTAAATCTCAACTTTTTATTTGTACATACTATTAACAATATTCTACATTATTCTATGGAGTTTAAATTATTACCATCCACTTAACAGTTCTTGCTAATTCTAAAAGCCCTATTAAAAAATATAAAAGTTTCGTCTAGTGATTTGCCCATTTGCAGCACTCTTGGTCCTATAGACCCATTTGCATCGGACAAGTTTCCTTCCTGAAGGAAGGGGGACCAAATCCCAAGTCTGGTTCTCGAGGAGGGAGTTATACTCCTCCTCCATGGCGGACTCCCAAGATGGATGCCCAGCAGCCTCAGCATAAGACTGTGGATCAAAGGACTGAACCAAATGACAATGCCAGGAGGGCGATGGTTCAGTGGCAACGAGGACAAGAGGAGGCTCAATAAACTCTGAGCTAGTCCTCTGTAGATCAGAATTATCCCCCACAAGACCGTTTCTAGCAGCTGGTTGGCCTTGTGCATATATCTCTCGTAAGCTCCTTGTTCTATGATTTATGACAGGGGAATATGATTCACTGCTGGAAGCCCGATCTGGGCTTGGATGTGGATCATCATTTGCATGCACTAGATTTGTATCTGAAGACTCTGTCTCTGCATTTGCATGCTCTTCCTCGGCATCTGTATGATCTGTATCTGCATCTGAGTGCACTGAGTCATCATCTCGGGCATGAGGTAGATAAAAAGTGTCTTCATGCGGCGACTGAGGTGCATGCGAGAGACTTTCCTCAAATTTGACACTTCGCTCAATGGTGAGCTTGTCCGTAGAGGGAATGAGGAGTCGATATCCCTTCACACCATCAGGGTATCCAACAAAGATGCACTCAATGCTCTGTGGATCAAGAGCTTTTCTCTTTTCAGAGGGGATCCGGGCCCATGCTTGAGAGCCGAAAACACGGAGATGAGTGATCTCTGGTTTAGTGCCGCTCCAAGCCTCAAAGGGGGTCTGATTCTTGATAGACCTATGAGGAGATCTATTCTAGATGTAGTTAGCACAATTAAGTGCTTCAGCCCATAGCTTATGAGGCAATGACTTAGCATGCAGCATGCATGAAGCCATCTCTTTGAGAGATCGGTTCTTTCTCTCAGCAACTCCGTTTTTTTGCGGAGTGTATGGAACTGTGTACTGCAACTGTATGCCGGACTGAAGACAAAGGTTCCGAAGTGCTGTGTTAACATATTCCCCCCCATTGTCTGTATGGAGGGCTTTGATCTTTCTCTCTGACTGTGTCTCAACTAGTGCTTTGAAATCTTCACAGTGCTCAAAAACTTCAGATTTGTTCCTGAGAAGATACACCCAAGTATACCGTGAGAAATCATCAATAAATGTAAGCACATACCTTGCTTTGTTGATGGAAGGATGAGGAAAGGGCCCCATGGGATCACTATGGATCAGATCTAGAGGAGAGGATGCTCTGTGAGTCTTGCCGGTGTCAAACTTTTCTCTGGGATGTTTGCCAAGAACACATCCTTCACAAACTCCTTCGGAGAAACTGATATTTGGCAAGCCTTCCACCATCTCATTCTTGCTTAGCTGTTGCATATACCTATAATTTAAGTGACCAAATCTTTCATGCCAAAGCCTACTACTATCATCAGCATGTGTAAGCAATAAGGAGGATTCAGTTTCAATAAATTCAGAGAATGTATACAGTCTGGCTCCATTGTTTACCTCACCAGTTGGAATTTTGGCGCTGCTATGTAGATCATATATGTTTACTGCATCTGGAGTGAATTCCACTCTCTTTCCGGTGCCGGAATGAGTGATCTGATAAACTAAAAGCAGGTTTACCGAAAGTTTTGGAACATGAAGCACATCTTCAAAGCTTCCATGTAAAAGTTCCACTCTA
>APFE031286803.1:50436-70374 GCA_000404065.3 Pinus taeda
TTGAGCTAGTCCTCTGCAAATCAGAATTATCCCCCATAAGACCATTTCTAGCAGCTGGTTGGTCTTGTGCATATATCTCACGTAAGCTCCTTGTTCTCTGATTTATGACAGGGGAATATGATTCACTGCTGGAAGCCCGATCTGGGCTTGGATGTGGATCATCATTTGCATGCACTAGATTTGTATCTGAAGACTCTATCTCTGCATCTGCATGCTCTTCCTCGGCATCTGCATGATCTGTATCTGCATCTGAGTGCACTGAGTCATCATCTCAGACATGAGGTAGATAAAAAGTGTCTGCATACGGCGACAAAGGTGCATGCAAGAGACTTTCCTCAAATTTGACACTTTGCTCAATGATGAGCTTGTCCGTAGAGGAAATGAGGAGTCAATATCCCTTCACACCATCAGGGTATCCAACAAAGATGCACTCAATCCTCTGTGGATCAAGAGCTTTCCTCTTTTCATAGGGGATCTGGGCCCATGCTCGAGAGCCGAAAACACGGAGGTGAGTGATCTCTGGTTGAGTGCCGCTCCAAGCCTCAAAGGGGGTCTGATCCTTGATAGACCTATGAGGAGATCTGTTCTGGATGTAGTTAGCACAATTAAGTCCTTCGGCCCATAACTTATGAGGCAATGACTTAGCATGCAGCATGCAGGAAGCCATCTCTTTGAGAGATCGGTTCTTTCTCTCAGCAAATCCGTTCTGTTGCGGAGTATATGGAACTGTGTACTGCAACTGTATGCCAGACTGAAGGCAAAGGTTCCGAAGTGTTGTGTTAACATATTCCCCCCCATAATTTTGAATTTATTTAATGATTTATTTTCAAATAGTTAATTGACTTAATTTGATCTATGCAGTAATAATTCAATCTATCTATCATAATTTAAGTCTTTTCATAAGGAAGAAAACAAGAATAAGAGGTAAATAAAAGGATGTTTTCGGGTCTCAATCATGAGACCTATGGACAAAAGTAATAACCTAAATCATAAGCACAAGCACAATCATCATAAAGGAAAAAAAAATAAGAAGCTTGTGTTGATGGATAGTCGGCACAATACGAGACTTGTGAAATCTGTAAGGGATGTCAGAGTGGGGAAGTAAGTGAAGGACAAGCTACAAGAGGATCAAGTCAAACATGGCTTACGATGTTAGAGTGAGGAAGTGAACGTGAAGGACAAGCCATCATCGTACTCTATTGTTCGTTTAATGGGAGACACTAACATTGGTGAAACCTTGCAGTTCACATAAAACAACACGGGTTTACTCATATGTTTTTATAACAAAATATAATTTTTTTCTATAGCTTAATATTTTATTTTATTGGGTAAAAATTGGAAGGAAAAATATTTATAATGAGATACTTTGTTTTTACAAATTGTAAAAATTATTATTATAATATTAATTAGCTTAATTATTTTAATTGTATTCGGTTAAAAAAATGGAAGGATAAGTTTATAACTGATACTTTGTTTTTACAAATTGTAAAATTATTATTAATAATATTAATTATATTTCTAATGAATTAAATGTTTTTCAAATCCCAACTTGAATAAAAAGCACTCTTTGATTTTCAGTAAGGATATTTCAAAAGTATTTAATCTGGATTAAAAAAATGGGTTATGGGCTACTGACCTTAAAATTAATAACCCAAAATGACGCAAAAGTAATATTTACGTAGGGTTTCCTCTTAGTAGAAATTGCCCATTCTACAAAATCAATATTTCTTTACAATGGTTTTAAATCTTTCATTGGTAAAATAAGTGATAAATTATATCTCAATCAAATTTCATCATCTCAATATTACCAACTTAACACAAATACAACAATTATTATTTTAAAACAAAGTACAAAATTTCCAATTCAACAATCCCAATTTAATAATCTTATCGACCTCTCTTTGCACCTTTTGGGGCAATTGCTAGTTAAATACATCTAGTAAAGAACAACAGTTTATGAGCGGAATTGGTACGACAATTGAAATTTCCCTTCGGAACTCGATGAGGAGGGAAGGGAATAAGAGAAAATACATGGACACTTTCCCTCCATTCTGGAAGCGTTGAGGATTCTCAAGCTACTTCTAGAGCATATGGGTAACTTTTCTTTGAATTTTTGACAAGCATCGTAGAACTTCAAAACTATAGTGAGGGTCCATAAGATTAGTTGTGTTGTTAGGGTTCACAAAGGTGTGGATTTTGATGCAGGAGGAAAGAGTATCGAAAAAGAAGGGTGTGTTTTGCAGGCTTGCATTTTGCTGGTTTGGTTGAAGCAATTGAAAGTTTTTGAAGCGGAGTCAGTATGGACAGGGATATTCCACAAAGAGGGAGTCATTGCATCCACAGTGGAGTAGTTATTTATCAGTCATATTACCATGATGCACCCTACAAGAGGGATTTTCATCACTCAAGGTTGGATGATGTTTGCAAGAACCACAAGCGGCCTTGGCATTTTGCTCGTGATTGCCCAAATGTGTGAGTTTGCAACCACTATGGACTTCCTAGGCATATTGTCATGGAGTGCGCCATGAAGTCATTGTGTTGGAATCGCAAGGAGCCTGGTCATGTTACAAGTCAATCTTCTAATGATCCCATCTGTGTTACATCTCCAAAGGATTTCCATTGTTCATGTGGAGTTGATGATCCCATTTGTGCAATGTCTCCATTGGTCAATGTTCAATCCTAGTAGTGTGTTGAGAGTGTGCTCGAGTTTAGAAGCTTTGGATCAAGGCTTACATGTTCATTCCCACATTGTTAAAACTAGATCTGAGGCAAACATGTTTGTTGGTACTGCCTTGTGAAGATGTATGCCAAAAGTGACTGCATGGAAGGATTTTACAAGGTATTTGACCAAAGGTTTGAGCCGAATGCAGTCACATGGACTGTTATGATTGCAATATATACTTAAAATTGGAAACCAAAGAAGGCAATGAAGATTTACAATAGAATCCTTGAGTTGGGAATTGTGCAAAATTCATTAATGTTGGTTAAAATTCTAAGAGCATGTGACAGCCTAGGAATTATTGGACTTGGCTTGCAAATTCATGGGGATATTATAAAAAATAGGATATTCTCATATGTCATCATGGGTAATGCTCTTGTTGACATGAATGCCAAGTTTGGGTGTATAGAGTCAACCTCCAGAGTGTTCAATAGAATGCCTAAAAGACATTTAGAGTATTGGAATTCAATGATAGCCATCTGTGTACAGAGTGAGAATAGTGATCAGGTTGTAAAGTTGTTCCAATAAAAGAAATTGTAAGGGTTAAAACCAAACCAATTCACTTTTGCAAGTTTTCTCAAGGCATGTGTTGGTCTAGTAGCTCTTAAACTGGGCATGGCGATTTCTTACAAAATCACCATGTTTGGCTTTGAGTCTGACGTCTTTGTACAAAGGGCACTTGTTGACATGTATCATAAATGTGGAATGTTGCACCATTGTCACCAAACATTTGATGAAATGCCTATATGAAATGTAGTGTCATGGACTGCAATGATTGTTCGATATGCCCAACACAAACATGGCAAGGAGGCTTTGAAACTCTCTTGTGAAATGTTCGGGATGGAAATGGGTGCAGAAGCGTATATCTTCACAAGTATACTTCTTGCCTATTCCATCCTAACAACCCTGAAACTTGGAAAGATGGTTCATGCTTATATTATCAGGACCAGATTTGACATAAGCCTCTCTATGTATAATGGCCTTGTTGACATGTATGGAAAATACATCAGTTGATGCCGGAGCATCAAGACCATCTTTTCATTTGTAAATATGTGATAAAGAGGGTGTGACAATTTTAATATTTTATTAATTAATTTGCTATTAAAATAGGAGAAGGTGAAGATTTTGTAAATATCCTTTTATTAATTAAGAGGATATGAGAGAATTGGTTAAGGATATGAAGGGATAAGATTCTAGATAATAGGGTTTGTTGAGATATTCTAGTGGTGTGGAGATATTAAGGGGATTGAGCATTTAATTAGTTCAATGTGTAAATAGGAATGGGTTTTTTGGAGAGAAAAGGAGGAAAATTTGTGAGGAGTGAGGAGTGAGCAAGGTTCTCCTTGGGAGCCTTCGACAGTTTGTAAAAGGGCCATAAATTTGCATATCTGGCCATGAAGAGCAAGATCTGTATGAATGTTTGTTTTAATGTGAATATGTTTATGTGGAATTCGAATTGTATGGATATGTTAGCACTTAACAAATGCTAAGATAGGGCTCTGCACGTGATGGCAGAATTCGGTGTTATATAACATTGCATGGCTTGAAGTCCGGTGTGTATTGTGGACCTGTTTGGTTGGAGTATCATATAACTGTTCTATTCTTTGAACTATCGCATAATTGTTGCTGTTGTTTAATGTGCACTGAAGATATCTGGCCATGAATATGACAATCCTTTGTTTGACTGAGTTGGGGATATCGATTTCCCACGCATAGTAAACTGGGTCTTTTGATATGGCAAGAACGCTGTGTAAATTGTCAATTGTTAATTACAAATTGTGAATCCGCTTGACTGTGTTATATCGCCTTGAATTGAACGCATGTAGGTGTTGTCCGTCGTGTGATAGATCTCTGGTTTGAATGCATGTAGGTACGTTGACAAATTACTGTTAAAAGATTACAGGTTCCAAGTTAAAGGTGCGGACATAACCAGCGATTCCCCCTTGAATCGTTGCAGGAACACATGGGAAAAATCGTATGTCCATGCGGTAGTATGCTGGTATGTATATGGAAATATATATATCATCATTTTGTTGTGTGAGACCAATGGAAGAATTCTAACCAGCGGCCTTATTCACCTGCGGCATAAGTGGAGAACTTGGCGAACATATAACCGGTGGATATATATATATATATATGTATGCTGTATAGCGTAACCGAGGTGAGGTTCAGGACTTGGGAGCGAACATATAACCCGTGGGAAAAGTGTATGTAGACAACCGTGGGTTGAGCTACCCGAACTGCGGGCGAATTACCTATATGCGTTGACCGAAATTGTGCGCGGGAACGGAAGTGTATATACGCATTATCGATGGTGGGAGATGAAGCGAGATCAATAGGATCTTGAAGGTGAATTGTAATTGATTATTCGACCTGAAGCACAGAAGTAAGAAAAGGCCAGGTATGGGTTTCAGCTTATATGGTCTTTATTTTTAAATAAAGGAAAAGCCGACTTTTGAACAGAAAAACTGTATGTTGAATAAACCTTGAAGGTTAATAATCCCATATGCGCTGGCGACAATTGTGAATGTCAATGTTGATTACGTTTCAAGGGCATATATTGAGTGTGATTTTGTCAGGTATTAAAATTTTAATTCGATAGAAAGGCTGAGATATGCTATATGCATCGGTTTTGTGTGATTCTGGGTTTGGCGGGTTTAGGTCGCCATCATTTTGGTATCAGAGCCCGACTCTGTATGAAAGTTTCTTGAGAAGTGGATTAAATGAAGTCCACACGTGAACAGATGCAGTTCACAAACGAGGGGAAGATGACTGTTGATAGTCATTTTCAGAAATCTGATGAAGAGTACGAGTGGGAGAAGGCCAAAATAGCAATTCAGCTTGAATTGTTAATGGAGTTGTTGCAGGAAAATGTGAGAAACCAGACGCATGGTTGGACCATGAGAAAGAAGGTAAAGTGGCAGAAGTTGCATGCAAGAAGAGAAAAGCAGGTAAACATACAGTTGATGGAGGAGCTGAGGAAGCTTGAGCAGATGTTGAGTTGTAGAGAACTTAGAGAGGCTGAGTTGAAAATGGATGTTTCCATTTGTGGCCCGGAACATGGCGAAATTCTGGGTGAAGAGATCAATGAGGAAGATCTCATGAACTATTGGGATAGTTCAGAAGAATATGAAGAGGTAATGATGAGAGAAACAGGTAAGGCTATGAAGCCTTGTAAATTTTCTCACAATTCATGTATGTTTGCAGGATGTGCGATAGATGGTGAGCAGTTTGATGGAACTGTCACAAAGGACAATGAAGTTCTTGAGGTAAAGTCTGGTAAAGGATTCCTTTCAGAGAAGGAATGTGATGATTGGTCAACAGAAAATGAAGGTATGGAAAGTTGTGTAAAATTTCCGAGTTCTACTCCAGGTGAAATTGTTCAGTTGTATCTGAAGTTAAATCTTCAGAAGAGAGAGTTGGAAAAGCAGAGGATCTATGTTCAGGGAAAGTTACTGAAAGACACAGAACATGGGAAACTTTTCCAAACAGATGGTGTGGAAAAGGGACTAACTGATAGTCTCACAGAGGAATTGAATCAGCATACTGATGTGCTGATGGATGAAGGAATTTCAGAGCAGCATACTGAAATGTTGCCAGCAACAGAAGAGGCCCTAAAGCCTTATGTTGTTTATTCTAACAATTGTTTTGTGAATGCAGGTATTGGTACTGAAGAACATTTGACTCCGTTGAGTAGTCAAATGAAGGGAGAAGAAGTTTTCTGTTCTGGAAGACCAGAGGGTATGGATGATTGGGTGGTGGTAAGAGATGAGAAAGTCAGAACAGAAACACGCATAGAAGCAAGAAGTCAGCAAGTGACAATACCGATAGAGAGAGTAAAAACTGAGCAAGCCGTCTTAGCTCACCAGGCAGCAAGAAATCAACAGCTGGGAGATTATTTGGACCGAGAGGTTGAAAGCATCAGAAGACTGATGATGAAAGTATCCCGGAAGAGGCCAGCTGCAGTGAAACAAAGAAGCAGCAGCAAAAGAAAGACAACAAAAGATTGCAAAAGCATAGCCAATGGAGCGATGCAACATAAAGTGTGGAAACCTGGAGAAGAATATCAGAAAGAAGCAGCGACAAGTAGAAAGTTACAACACAAGCTATGGGATCTAGGCATACACAAATCCGAACACATGATCAGGTGATTATGTTTAATTTCAACGTTGGGAGTCTGATGCTGGAGCATCAAGACCATCTTTTCATTTGTAAATATGTGATAAAGGGGGTGTGACAATTTTAATATTTTATTAATTAATTTGTTATTAAAATAGGAGAAGGTGAAGATTTTGTAAATATCCTTTTATTAATTAAGAGGATATGAGAGAATTGGTTAAGGATATGAAGGGATAAGATTCTAGATAATAGGGTTTGTTGAGATATTCTAGTGGTGTGGAGATATTAAGGGGATTGAGCATTTAATTAGTTTAATGTGTAAATAGGAATGGGTTTTTTGGAGAGAAAAGGAGGAAAAATTGTGAGGAGTGAGGGGTGAGCAAGGTTCTCCTTGGGAGCCTTCGGCAGTTTGTAAAAGGGCCATAGATTTGCATATCTGGCCATGAAGAGCAAGATCTGTATGAATGTTTGTTTTAATGTGAATATGTTTATGTGGAATTCGAATTGTATGGATATGTTGGCACTTAACAAATGCTAAGATAGGGCTCTGCACGTGATGGCAGAATTCAGTGTTATATAACATTGCATGGCTTGAAGTCCGGTGTGTATTGTGGACCTGTTTGGTTGGAGTATCATATAACTGTTCTATTCTTTGAACTATCACATAATTGTTGTTGTTTTTTAATGCGCACTGAAGATATCTGGCCATGAATATGACAATCCTTTGTTTGACTGAGTTGGGGATATCGATTTCCCACGCATAGTAAACTGGGTCTTTTGATATGGCAAGAACGCTGTGTAAATTGTCAATTGTTAATTACAAATTGTGAATCCGCTTGATTGTGTTATATCGCCTTGAATTGAACGCATGTAGGTGCTGTCAGTCGTGTGATAGATCTCTGGTTTGAACACATGTAGGTGCGTTGACAAATTACTGTTAAAAGATTACAGGTTCCAAGTTAAGGGTGCGGACATAACCAGCGATTCCCCCTTGAATCGTTGCGGGAACGCATGGGAAAAATCGTATGTCCATGCGGTAGTATGCTAGTATGTATATGGTAATATATATATCATCATTCTGTTGTGTGAGACCAATGGAAGAATTCTAACCAGCGGCCTTATTCACCTGCGGCATAAGTGGAGAACTTGGCGAACATATAACCGGTGGAATATATATATATATATATATATATATATAATATATATATATATATATATATTATATAATAATATATATATCGTATGATGTATAGCGTAACCGAGGTGAGGTTCAGGACTTGGGAGCGAACATATAACCCGTGGGAAAAGTGTATGCAGACAGCCGTGGGTTGAGCTACCCGAACTGCGGGCGAATTACCTATATGCGTTGACCAAAATTGTGCGCGGGAACAGAAGTGTATATACGCATTATCGATGGTGGGAGATGAAGCGAGATCAATAGGATCTTGAAGGTGAATTGTAATTGATTATTCGACCTGAAGCACAGAAGTAAGAAAAGGCCAGGTATGGGTTTCAACTTGTATGGTCTTTATTTTTAAATAAAGGAAAAGCCGACTTTTGAACAGAAAAACTGTATGTTGAATAAACCTTGAAGGTTAATAATCCCATATGCGCTGGCGGCAATTGTGAATGTCAATGTTGATTACGTTTCAAGGGCATATATTGAGTGTGATTTTGCCAGGTATTAAAATTTTAATTCGATAGAAAGGCTGAGATATGCTATACGCATCGGTTTTGTGTGATTCTGGGTTTGGCGGGTTTAGCTCGCCATCATCAGTACAATTGATGCATTTCATGTGTTTAACATAATTTTTGTTAGAGATGTTGTTTCATGGAATGCAATAATAGTGGGATGCACATTGAATGGTCATGGCAAGAAGGACCTGAAACTATTTGGTCAGATGCGGCTTGTGGATATAGTGCCAGATGAGTTCACTTTATCTTGTGTTCTCAAGGCATGTGATAGAGATGTTGTTTCATGGAATGCAATAATAGTGGGATGAACATTGAATGGTCATGGAAAGGAGGACCTGAAACTATTTGGTCAGATGCGGCTTGTGGATATAGTGCCAGATGAGTTCACTTTATCTTGTGTTCTCAAGGCATGTGCTAGCGTGGCAGATGTAGGACAAAGTGAATGCATCCACAGTTACATACTCAAAATTGGCTATGAGTCCAATATTTGGGTTGCATGATCTCTTCTTGATATGTATACAATGTTTACAAGCATCAAGTCTACTTGTAAGGTATTTAACAAAATGCCTTAATGCAATTTGTTTTGATGGACTGCCATGATTACAAGATATACCAAAATGGGTATTGGGAAGAGGCATTGAAAAACTTTGGCAAAATTCTACAAGAAAAAATGAAGCTAGATCAATTTATTGTTTCCATCATCATTGGTGCTTGTGCCAACCTAGCAATCCTGGAAATTAGAAAGCATGTCCATTATTTTGCTATCCAAAGTGGACTTGACTCACATATCTCTGTTGGAAATGTTACTGTTGACATGTATGCAAGGTGTGGAAGTTTGGGAGATGCACGAAAAGTGCTTGTCGGAAAATGTGAATGTGTTTTTTCCTCGTGGAACACAATGATTTCTAGATTTGCACAACATGGATATGTCTAGGAGGCTCTCCAACTCTTCGAACAAATGTAACAAGTAGGTTTGAAGCCAAATAATATCACTTTTGTGTATGTTATGTTAGCTTGCAATATTATTGGATTAGTGGATGAAGGGCGTAGGTTGTTCGATTCAATTGATTGAGATTATGGCATTACATTAACAATGGAGCATTGTGTGTGTATGGTTGACCATATTGGTCATGTTGGGAAATTGAATGAGGCTAAATATTTTATAAATAAAATGTTGTTTGAACCAAATTCTTTGGTATGGCGGACCTTGTTGTCTTCCTGTAGAATCCATGGCAATGTGGATCTAAGGAAAAAGGCAACAAAACATATTCTCAAGTTGGAACCACAAGATGCTCCATCATATTTTCTTTTGTCCAATATATATGTTGTAGATGGTAGGTGGGATTGTCTTGCAAATGTGAGGAAAAATATGAAAGAGAAAGGATTGAGAAAGGAACCAAGAGTCAGCTGGATTGAGGTCAAAGGTAGGGTGCATGGTTTCATTGTCAAATACAGAAGGCATCCACAAATAAAAGTGATTTATGAGAAGTTGGAAGAATTAACAAAGTTGATGAAGGAAGCAGGGTATGTGCCAATACATTTTTTGTTCTACGCAATGTAGAGGATGAGCACAAAGAACATTTTTTATCCCATCATAGTGAGAAACTAGCAATTGCATTTGGGCTTATTAATATTCCTAGGAGAATGCCTATTTGAATCATCAAGAATGTTCGTGTTTTTGGTGATTATCGTACTACTTTCAAACTCATTTCTAAATGTAGGGCAAGAAATTATTGTGAGGTACCTAGTCGGTATCATCATTTCAAGGATGGTATGTGTTCTTGTGGGGATTTTTTGCGATACTAAAACAAGAGACAATTATATGTATGTGATTCCCTCTTATACGGAAAATTTATTGATTCCTAGTCTCTAGCTTCTTGCATTTATAGTGTATACTCCAAGCATTGGAAGATTCTCAACACTAAATTAACAAAAAGTTGATCCTGACCTTGCTAGATTTAGGATCAAAGCCCAACCTGTCTTTCTAAGAAGACACAAATGGTATAAAATTGTATTTGGTCGGTAGTGCCAACCTTGCTATTGGCAATCACTATTGTGATCTAGTTCCGTGCCCTTCACTATTCTCTTTGATTTCTAGTATCTTGTTACTTGGAGTTGGAGTACACAATTACCATTGCAGAAGATAATTTTTCCCAAATTTTGTTTCTTTTCTTCTGTTTGTTGAACACAAAAACAAAGAGAAACAATATTTGTTGTATCTAGATACAATCTCAGGGAAGGTATTTATCTTTTTCAAGATTGGATACCTTCTTGAAGAAGATCACAAAATGGTGCTAGATGTTGAGGGGATGCTAACAATGGATTGAGTGTTAGGTGAAGGCTTTCACAACCTTATAAGATCATCGGGTTAATCCAAGATTTTTTCCAAGAGAAAGAGCCCCTAAATGTGGGTCACTTTTAGTATGTACAAAATATGCATTGATATCTAGACCGTTTCAGTGGCTAGAATGAGTGATGAATGTTAGTTTAAAGGTAACTAGCAATCTCCACCTCATTATTTGAGTATTAGATATTCTTTGGAAAAAATATCGGAATTATTATTACCTCTAATAAAGATTTTGGAGAATTGACATTCAGGCACGAAAACTTCAGTTGTAAAAGATTTTCAATATTTCTCTTATGTAAGTAATTCATATAATATCAATTTTCAAGATATATATTGTAACCCAAATTTCCACTTCGCAGTTGGCTCAAACGCATTCATTGATTCAACAGTTTATGGAGGGTACTAATTTTTGCTCAGACACTTTTGCAAAAGGTGCAATAGTGGTTGTTAGAGAGGAAAAAAAAGTTTTTGTTTTGGCCAAGATGAATCCCCTACTTGGCTGAATCATAAATGAAAGCTTATAAATATTGGGGAGACTATTCCTTATTTGGGTCAGTCCTTCGGCAAAAAAAAATAAATCAATTGTTTATTATTTAAGTTGGATAATAGCCAAGTTTTAAAAAAGAAAAATTCAAGCTTCGAGTGATCTTGACCTATTGCCTTCCAAAAAATATTGCAATTGTTGATAAATTTCTAGCAACATGTCACATTTGTTTCTCTATCGTTTTTTCTTCTCAAGTAGCCTATAAAATGTTGGAAGAGGTACTCAAACGATTTTATTGTGTAAGCAAGGTGGGGTAAAAGGGATTGATATGGTGCCTTTGAATTTTTTGTAATTACACTGTATCGAGTGATTAAGGGGGATTGGACATCCCAACATTAGTAAACACATTATTTCCATTGTGCCTCTGGATTTGTGAAACATCTCCACAAGATTTCCATTGTTCTAGGATTCCATCACAAGCTAATGTACTTTGTGCCGGTAAGGATTTCTATTGTTCTGGGACCTTTATGTTGTAACTTTATTCTTATGTTTAACCTCTTGCTACATGATTTAGAAGATATATAGAAACTCAAATTTCGATTGTATTTCATTGTCCATATATTTCACTTGCTTATTGGCTTCCACATTTACCACTACTCCTATGGACATTCCTTTGCACATCTCAGAACACTTGTTAGTTTTAATAGTAGTTAAAATAGAGGGTTGAGGGTTTAATCTCAGAGGTAGTTATGTCCATTTTTCTTTTCCCAAATTTAATTTTAAAAGTGGTTTAAAATAAAATTCAATAATATGATTATATATATATATATATATATATATATATATATATATATAATAATATATATTATATATATAGAGAGAGAGAGAGAGAGAGAGAGAAGAGAGAGAGAGAGGTTATGGTTTTTTTGTGTATTTGGTATTTGATAGTCTTGGTAACATCCCATGGTATTATAACAAATCTATTTACAAGTTAGAATCTCCATGAAAAGTGGGGTAATCTCCCATGGTTAAGAACTCATGCTAAATATTGTGTTGGTGGTATTTTTTAAATGGATTATGTTCAACTCCTATAATTATTATTTTTATAAATTAATGAATAATCAAGATTAAATAAAGTTTTATAATTTAATTAATTTTTCTAGAATATACTATATATAAAATCATGAATCATAGAAGGAAGACGTATATTTTGGATTAAGGATTCCATAATTTTAATTTAATTGTCAATAATTATTAGATGGATGGTAGAGATTTAACTTTCATGGAGTATTTTAAAATATTCATAGTAGTATACACCAATCAAAGGTTGAGATTTGTCTCCAAAGTAGTTGTGCTCTTTTAATTAAATTGATTACATATAACTCATGACTAGCAAATATATTAGTCTGTCAAAGATTCCATGCCCAATGATCCATTTTCTTTCCTTTCCAACCAAATTCATTTGTTACCAATTAAATCTGGCCAATGAGTGTATTAGTTACCTACTACTACAATGACCTTGAGTAGTAGAGTTAAGGAGAAATTCCTCTCCAGATTGAAGGGCCAACTTTCAATCCCAAAGCGGTTTAAAGGTTTCCTCAGTGAGTTTCCTTTCACAGCCAAGGAAAAATTATGAGCAATAACATCTTGGCATTGTTGTTGTTGAGGATCGATGGTTGAATCATCCCTGGGAAAGAACGATAATGAACATATCTGCTCTCTAATTGTGAACAAAGGACAAACACAAAAAGGTTGCACATCATTTACCCGACGACTCCACTCTCAGGAGGATCCATAATTCAAAGTATCATTAGCGACTCCACTGTCTCAAAACGGATTCTCAATCTGCAAGGTATGCTCCAATGAATCGAGCTCATATACCTGGCTTTCCAAATCGTGTTCCTCGAATAGATTGGAAATCATACTTTCCAAGATTCAAAGATATGTAAGATGAGGATTTGCTCTGTATTTGATCAAGTTTCATATGCATACACTTGAGTTGCCGGTTAAATTTCATGCAAATTGTCTCATGAAAATGTTCATGCCCACTTTGGAAGGAAAGGCGAGGTCATGGTATGAAAAGTTACCAACTGCTAGTTTATACTCTTTAGAAGATTTTCATATAATACTCTATGAAAATTATAGAGAACACTACTCATATTTTTCATTGTTTGGAAACTGTTGTGAATGTTTTGAAAATTTTATTCGACACATTGAAAATGAATTTGTTGATGAAGAGTTAACAGAAGAAGAAATCAAAGAAGAATTTTATGAAAATTCCTTTTAACAACAAAAGGAGATATTAGATGATAATGGTCATGATGTACATGAACATTCTAAAAAAATAATGGTTTCTCCCTTGATTACACATGAGAGGAATATGAATTTTAATGTTCATATTCATACTCTTTCTCGTGAGAATGATGTAGAGATCCAACAGTCTTTAGAAATTTCAACATATCAATTGAAGGATATGGATAGTCTTTGACATCAATAACAACAATTTTATTCTTTTTGATCTAAGACTTTTGTGATCCATATTGATTCTTTGAATTTGGCTTTCGAATTAATCACATCATTAAATTTCTTGGTCGACATTTCGAACCCTCTAATGTGGCTCATCATCCACACCAAGAATGTTAAAGTAAAAGTTAAAAATAAAAATAGGGAGAAGTGGGGGAGGCATAAATGTTATTGACCAAATTAATAAAAAAATATTATATTATATATTAAATTAAGGAAAAAAAAGACAAAAAATTATAATATTATTGTATACTTTAGTTAATAGCCATATAATTTTTGTGTAAGTTACTTAAATTTTAAAGAGAGGATTAATAATTTGACTCAAGGTCAAAGAAGAATACTAAGGTATTTAGAGTTAAATAGGATCAATAATATGAAGAGATAAAATAAATAAACTATAAGTTTAAAATAAGAGACGAGAAGTTTGGAATATATAATAATAAATAAATGTCAAAATATAAATAAATAACAAATGAATAGTAAAATTATTAATTGAATTAATTAAAATAAATAAAAGGAAGTGGTCTAATGAGGAGAAGGAATTGTCCGGACACCAAAAGTGGTAGGAATTCAATAAATCTTGTTGTAGGAGTGTTTGAATCATGTTTTTCATGGTGGAAATGGATTCAACACCATCAAAAACCTTTGGGGTACCCAAAACCTTTAAGTTTGATAGCTATAACATAGATTTACAAAAGTCCCTGCCGAAATGATCAAAATCTTGCCAGAATTTCCATGATTTTAAGGGCAAAAGAGCAATCTAGTTAGACTATGGCGTAAATAAATACTATTAAGGACAAATTATATTAATGAACAAGGTTTAGGAACAAATAGGATACAAAAAGAGACGATTGCCAAATGAATAAATATAAGGAATAAATATATGTATAATATAATAATAAAAAACATAAATAAATAAATGAAAAGAGGAAACACCTAAATGGTAGGGAGGAGAGGGAAGGAATCCCACTTTCACTTAGTTTCCAAGCATCATCTCTATTGATATTTTTGGCCTGTTTCTCAATTTCAATGGGCTCCCTCAACTTCCTATGGTGGAAATGATCAATCATCGTGATGACCAGGGAATCCTCAATACACACATAGTGCTTAGTTTTCACTGCACATTCGGTAATAGTTGAGGAAAATGAACGATTGTGCTTAATGTCTACTGCATGTTCCTGAATTCTTAAATTAACCCTCTAATGTGGCTCATAATCAAGACTGAAAATTTTAAAGTAAAAGTTAAAAATAAAAATGAGGAGAAAAAGAGGGAAGCATAAATGTTATTGACCAATTAATAGTAAATTATTATATTATATATTTAAATTAAGGGAAAAGAAAAAGACCAAAAATTTATAATTTTATTGTTATATTAGTACAATTAGTGTATATAATATTTTTGTGTACAGTTATTAAATTTTAAAGAAAGGATTAATAATGACTCAAGCGAAGGAAGAATATTAAGGTTTGATTTAGAGTTAAATAAGATTATTAGATGAAGAGAATAATTAAGTGAACATTTTAAAAAAATAAAATAAAATAAGCTAAAAGTTTAGAAATTAAGTGAGAGATTTTTTTGGAATAATAATAAAATAATAATAAATAAGGCAAAATTAAAAGTATTAAAAAAATGTAAAAAATAAAAAATAAAAATAAATAAACAATAAATAGTAAAAAAAAAAAAACAAATTAAATAGTAAATAAAAAAAATATTATTAAAGGGCAAATTATAAAGGGTTATTAATGAACAAGGTGGTTCAGGAAACAAATAGGGGATACAAAAAGGGGACGATTGCCAAATGAACAATATATATCTATATATATATTATATATATATATATATATATATTATATTATATATATAATATATATATATATATATAATATATTATAAATTAGGAAAACACCTAATGATCGGGAGGAATGAGGGCAGTAATTCAAGTTTTACTTAGTTTCCAACCATTGTTTTCATTGAGATTTTCCCCCTATTTCTCAATTTCAATGGCCTCCCTCAACTTCCTATGGTGGAAATGATTGATCCTCGCGATGAGCTTGGAATCCTCAATGTAGACATAGTGCTTAGTTTTCACCGCATGTTCGGTAATAGTTGAGGATCATGAACGATTGTGCTTAATGTCTATTGCATGTTCCTAAATTCTTAAATTAATAGATTGACCAATTTCCCCAATGTATGGAACCCCACAAGAGCAAGGGATTGAGTAAACCCTTTTCATGTCCTTAGGGTTGACTAGGTTCTTAACAGACCAAAGGAACCTTCTAATGGTATTAAGGGGCTTGAAGGTAGTTGAGACATTATTCTTTCTAAGAATATGAGCAATATTATCAGTGGTCCCATGGATGAATGGAAGTTGAACTTTGGAAATTTGTTCATCCCGAGTTTTTTTAATCCTTAGACCCTTACTAGCTTTTTGAAAATCTATAAGACCTTGATTGTTTTCAAAAACCTTCATAAGATGGGATCCTCTCATCTTCCAGATCATTAACATAAAATATCCTAAGAGAACGAGTAGCAAGAGTGCTAAGAACTGCTAATTTATGAGCCGGAAAATGGTGTGAATTGGCATGAAGATAATGTTCTGTATTAGTTTTCTATGAGATACTTAATGAGATAACGAACCATCTTCCATTCTAGAGAGAAGAACATCTAGGAAAGGAAGACTACCATTCACCTCAACCTCCATAGTGAATTTGATGTAATCAGATTGAGAATTAAGATGATTAAGGAACAAATATAACTTCTCGCGACCATGGGGTCGCACAACACATGTATCATCAACAAACCTTTTCCAAAGTTTGGGTTTAAATTAAGCCAATGCCAAAGCATTAGTCTCAAATATTCCATGAACAAATTAGCAGTGATAGGGGAGGGAGAAGAACCCATGGCTACTCCACATGCTTGATCATATAATTCACCCCAGAAGCTGAAAAAGGTATATGTTAGGTAAAGACCAACTAATTTGGTAATGTCATCATCAGTAATATGATTTATGACATTAATGGCCTAGTTCTAGAATAGGATGCATCTCTGCTATTTATTCCTTATGACAAATTTATTTTTTCATCTTGGTCCTGATGATGAACCACATTAGAGGGTTCAAAACATCGGCCAACAAATTTGATGGTGTTCTTTATTTGTTGGATTTGATTTGCTTTCAGGTAGATTCTCATCTATTTTTACATCAATTCTTTCTACTACCATACAAAGTAGATTGTTGTGGCATTTGTTGGCCTTACTCGTTAACGAGTACTAAAGAAAAATTCCTTCATCTACATGGGAAACAAACATGCCTAATGAATCATCATTTATTTTCGTAAAATGTGTGATCCCAGATATTCTAAAGTGTTTCGCAAAAGTTGGCCTTCCATTCCATAGTTCATATGAAGTTTCTCACCTAGAGTTAGGCCATGTTTATGATGTATACTGCTACCTGATTTTCTCCTTCCAAAATTTAACAGGTAATTTGGTTTCCAATAACATCATTCTTGTAGTCTCCTACACATATATATTCTTTCTGTCTACCACTCCAGTTTGTTGTGGGGCTCTAGAAACATAAAGTTTCCTTTTGATTTCATGTTTTCCACAGAACTCATTAAATTCTCCTGAAATAAACTCTCCTCCTCTACCTATTTCATTTTCAACTAATGCTTTGGAATGTCGAAACAATCTGACAGTTTTAATTTATGTTTAAGGAAACATACCCAAACTATCCTAGTATAATCATCTATGAATAACGTAAAATAACTTTCTCCCTACATTGCCATAGTTCTAGTTGGTCTGCATAGATCTGTGTGGATAATTTCCAGTGGAATTGATGTTCAACATTCCTTTGACGTGAAACTAGTCTTGGTTTGTTTTCCATGTTGACATGATACATAGAAAACATTTGCTAGTTTTGAATTTCTGGGATATCTCTTAGGACTGGAGTTTTGTTGATCTTCACCAAGTTATCAAAGATTGTGTGTCCCACAACATTTGTTCCATAGCGGGGTTTCATTTGATTTACTCATGTAACACCTTTATTCTTGAATTGCACTAAGAATATATACATGATCTTTTATGCTTACCCCTTTTTCTACGAGACTTCCTAAATATGATCTCCTTATTTCACAATCTTTTCCATAGAAGATAACTTCGTATCCTTGATTGAAAATTTGGTTAACACTTAGAATATTGTGGTTAAGGCCTTAATCATATAGCACAGTCTATGCTTTTCCCCTGTTGTTGTTGAGACTCATGGTGCCTATTCCAACAAATCTAGTAGACCCATTATCTGCAAAGGTCACATTTCCTTCCTTCTCTTTGCTTAAAGAGATTCATTTATTTTGGTCTCCTATCACTTGCATAGAACATACACTATAAAAAAACCACTGGATCTCCTTGTTTTAAGCACACATAACTAGTCCACATTTCTTAAGTGCAGATGATTCAATCTTCATTTTCCAAGCTCCTTCCTTTGACTTTAATGGACAGTTTTGTGCTTCATGACCTAGATTATTGCACGTGTGACATTCTAGTCTATACTTTGAAAGAGGGGCAAAGGACTTATAATTTTTATCTGGTCTCAACTTTTAATGTCAATAGACTTATCATTAGGAGGTTGGTGATTGGTCCTATAATCCTAGCAGTATTTCTTGACGACCAAAATTTTTACAAAAGAACTAGCAACCAAGGAATACAATTTCATACCTATTAGTATAAGATTGCCTTGATGCGTAGTTTCTTCCAAGGGAGGGTTGTATTTTTGAGTTCTCATTCCTTGGTTGATCTCTATTTCCTACTGGGCTACTAAGAGGATTATGAGGGTACCCTTTGAACATCAACAAAACTTGGGGGTTTTCAGAATTGTATTTTATGAAGCTTTTGGGCTTTCCTTGATGATGAGTACTAGTGCTCTCCTTTTTTAAACTAGAGGATTCACCTATATAATTGAGCCCATACTTTTCATGTGGTAATCTTTAACAATTGATAATTGCATGCAAAGTTTGGGAGCTCTTCAAATTTTTGTTGATTTTGTCGAACTCCTTTTTCAAAGATACTACTTCAACAAATTTTCATAGATCCCTTCCTTTTCCTTTAGCTTATTTCTCAAGACTTTTTCTACTCATTTAGCTTCCTCTTTCTATGTTTTGAGAGAGATGATTTTTCTGGATAACTACTCATTCTTCATTTTGAGTCTGTCATTTTCTTCTAGGGCATTGATAGACTATGCTTCCAAATTACACATACCTTTAGTTCTTTCTTCTTCTTCCAATTTTTTTGCTTCATTTTTGATCTAGAATGGCTAAAAATTCAAAGTCTCTTCATATTATAAAAAAAAAACTAGCTCCATTGGGTAGAGATCAAGAAAACAAATTCAACACAACTTGAATAGGCAAAATTCGAGTCCATATGCAGAAGTTATTCAAAGACAAAGTTATGGTCAAAGCTGGTCAAAAATTCAAAGTCAAAAGTCAAGGATCATGGTTCCAACAGGCAAGGTTCCTGATCGTGGTTCTAAGGTTCACAGTTCTTTTATGACAAGTGGCGCATCCAAAGCAAGACAAGCGACCCAATCAAAATGTG
This sequence comes from Pinus taeda, assembly GCA_000404065.3. Lineage (NCBI taxonomy): Eukaryota > Viridiplantae > Streptophyta > Pinopsida > Pinales > Pinaceae > Pinus > Pinus taeda. The sequence goes on from APFE031286803.1 coordinate 69,908, forward strand.
ACGGGTGGCCTTTGTTGATGTTGATAATTAGCAGCTTTCGGTTGGTGGAATATGGATCAATGGATTGTTACCATGTGGCCCAATCCAGGGAGGCCATATGGCCTTACCTTATTCTTCAAAATTTATGTTAGATGAGCTCTGCATGGGTCAAACCCATGACCTCTCAGCGCACAACTTTGCGCCTTACCAATTGGGACAACGGGGGTTCTTGTTATGAATAGGTCGTTGAATTTATTTATGTTGATAATGTTTAATAGTTGGAAAAAAAATGGCAGAGCCTACCGTGGTTGGAAACTCCACAATATCCAATGACTTCTCCATAGTTATCACCTTCGTCGATGAATTCAATGGTCAACCATATGATACTCCACCAAAATTTTGAAACAACCCACGAGCCATAAACTACATACAATGTATTTGGTGTGGTTTGGGGTGGCATTTGTTTAATTTTATTTATTTATTTATTT
>APFE031286810.1:4542-24183 GCA_000404065.3 Pinus taeda
TCATTAAGAAAGTATTGGAAGAAAACAAGAAAAACTGACATAAGAAGCTTATCAAGGCACTATGGGCAGATAGATTGACTACCAAGAGATCCATTGGAACAAGCCCCTATGAATTGGTTTATGGCATGGAGGTTGTATTCCCTTCATCTTTGGGAGTCCCTGTGATGAAGTTGCTACAAGAAGTGCAGGCAGAACCCAATGACATTCAGAGAAGAATAAATCAGATTATTCATTTACAGCAGATCAGAGAATAGGTATATCAAAGATCTCAAGTGCTACAAGAAAAGCTCAAGAAGATATTTGGTAAGAGGATGAAGGGAGAGGATTTCTATATTGGAGACAAGGTTTTGAAATGGGACTCTAGGAGAGAAGATAAAGGAAAACATAGGAATTTTGACTTCCTACGGAGGGGACCTTTTATCATCCAGGCTGTACAAGGAAACAATACTTACTTTTTAAAGAGCCTGGATGGTACAGAAGCAGAAGATGGACCAGTTAATGGTTGGATACTGAAACATTATTTTGATCCAGTTTGTTGATATATCAGGACTCTAACTTGTACATAAGGATGTTTAGTTTCTGCAGTTGATAACAGTAATAAGAATGGAAAGGAATGTGTAGAAAAATTTTGAGGAGCAGTCAAGGAACTTTACCACCTTTTTTGTGTTACCTTTTTTTTAGTTTACCAGAAATTGTAGAAGACTTGGGAGCTGAAAATATGAGAACAAACATTCAGATAAACTATCCAAAACAGAGGTATAATTTTTTGGATCAACTCATGAGAGATGTGTATATTTTACATGGTCCTCTGTACAGTTTGTTCACTTATAGCAAAGGAAAATTTCAGAATGTAGCAAGAATTGTACATAAGGCCATCTGACCTGTTGTTCTGGACTTTTCACCAGGAAAAGCCATCCCCAAGTGGAGCCAGCGTTAGGTTCCTATACTAATAGGTGTCATATTTAATGATTGACATAAATGAGCTCTAATATGTTCATACCTTTTGGCTGGTTGCAAAGGTTTTCCATATTCTCAAGGAATTAAAAAATGTAAAGAGGGATGCCCTAAAAGAAAAATCAAAGGGAAAAAAGAATGAAATGGTTAAGGAAATGAAAGAAATGAACCCCAAACAAAAGACCAGGAAAGTGTGCAAGTCCAAAGAGTCACTACTATTCTATTTTTTCAAAGATCTAATGGTGTGCAACCTGCTGATTCATGCCACTAGTGATGAATGGCCAAACAGCTTAAGCTTGGCCAGTTCATGTTTCAAATTACCAGTTTTAGAGATAGAGAATAAAACCTGTCCAAACTGTTCAATCTTGGCAGGTAAGTAGATAGGTAGAGAAACAAAGGGGCTCAACAGTTTAATCTAGGCCCTTGGAAGAAATAAGGGTGGATTTAGATAGGATTACAATGAAAAGAAAAGAAAATGATGAGGGTATGCTAGTCCAAGTGCACCCAAAGAAAAAGAAGTAAAAATGTTAGGTACAGTAGGCAGGGTAGGTACATTGGTGTTGTAGAATGTGACTTGTGATGTATTGTGTAAAAATGTCAATTTTCAGTCCCATCACATATGCAACGCAGACATGTTGATGCAGCTCAGGCAAGGCAGCTTTTATCACTAACTCCCCTTCACGTTTCTCCCCATATCATTCACTAACTTCCCCCAAAGGTATTAAGATCTGCTTAATATCCTTAAAAATCACTCATTCCATTTTTATCAAATGCCTAAGTGAAGCTCCATTTACTTAGGAAAAATAGCCACATTTCTTGTGTAAAATCCATTTTCTCTTTTCTCTCCCTTTTTCCTAAGTGTTATAACATTATGCTTAGCGCTATCATTTACATTTCTTTCATATTAAACCTAATCTTACTATATAACTCCCATAGATTAACCAATTCCGTAATATCTATTAGTTATATATATATATATATATATATATAATTATATACTAATATATATATATATATGATATATATATTATATATTAATATTTATAATATATATATATATATATATATATTATTCCCAATATCTATATCCCGCCCGGCTAAACTATAGCCATACATCGTTATTATAAATGGGATTAAAGGTTTATTTGAAACCTTGTAATAACCATCTCAATGCATAAGGAATTAATTAACCTTACGTTGATTAATAACCTACCCCGTTTAAACAATGAAAGTATACCCAAAATGTTATATATTATATCACAGGCCCACGCTGTAACCCTTCGCCATCTCCATTAAGCGCTAATCGTTGGATGTGGGCCCATGCATCCAACGGCCCATGATCATATCGTGAGGCCCTCCGCCGCCGATGTTTACCGCCCAGGGAGTTGGCGGTATTGCCACCATACCGGGGACACGGGGCGCCTTCCTGCCATGCTCGCAGCCGTTTCGCCCAAAACCATTTCAGCTCATAAGCGGTGCGGGCCGATACCGCTTACCGCCCTCCCGTTAACCCCGCCCGCTGATGTCATCACCACGTCACCTCCACATCAGCGTCTCGTACCCCTGCGTCACGACAAAATGTCACATCCCGATGACGTCATCCGACCGAAAAGAGCCAAAAAGCCCCGCGAAGCCAATTTTTGTTAAAAACTCGTGAAAATGTCATTTTCACCCATTTTCATTCGTTTTTTTTCCATGAAACTGTTGCATGTAAACTACGTCCAAGCAACTGTAGAAGCGTCCAATCCACCACCTGTCCAAGCAAAGTCTAGCATCCTGCTCCACAACTCATCGATCCACTTGCAAATTACAATGGTTCGCCTCCAAAATACAAGTATTTACCCCATCCCACCTCCCCAACCTGTATTTTCGGTTTTCCTCTATAAATTATACCTATAAGAGACAAATTCACGTTGAAGCAGTCCATAATTGCCATACCAAGACATCCTGAACTGCTCTTTTGCCCGTTTTTCCCACAGAAACTTGACCTCCAGTTAAAAACACAAGAACCAAACATGGAAGCTCCCATAGCCCTGAATGTTGCGCCTCTCGATGCACCTCATAAAGACTAGGACTGGTTACCCTTAGCTGACAGAGACTTTCAGATTAAAGATTTATCTGGTGACATGAACCAGCTCCAGGCATTATGTAGAGTTAGGAATAGTCATCTCAGTAATTCTGACGTCTATGGAATATGGGAATCCAATCTCCCTAGGTATTACCTCCCCTCAGTCAATGTATTCCCAGACATTGTCCACCATTGCTGTGCCAATTATGACCCTGTCACCAAAGCAATTATAACCCCATACCAAACTGTCATTTTTTACATAACTGTTGAATCTGTTATCACAAAACCAGTACTGATGGCTGCTAACCAGTAAGACCTTATGTAACTATTTCAGACCAGACTTTTAGCTAAGGATTAGCCTCCCTAACCTGAGAGGGCTCTCTCAAAATAAACTATTGATTTATCTTTAAGCACAAAGATGGCTAACTCTTGAAATGAAAATTTAGTAAACATGCTGGTTGGACAGACAATATAACATTTCTTCCATTGGGCTCATGGAGTCAAACATCTTTTCAATAAATTATCAACTACTCATTCATGGAAGTCAAGACATGTAATGTTTAAACACTCAAAACATTTCTCAAATAACCATCAACTCGTAAGTACACACAGGAAGTCTGAGCACTAGGTGAATTCAGAGTGATTGTGTACCTAAAGAGTTGTAAAACATGAAGGACAAGAACCCCAACTAATAAGTATACACAGGAAGTCTGAGCACTAGGTGAATTCAGAGTGATTGTATACTTATAAAGCTGTAAAACATAAAAGATCAAACAGAACCACAAACATCTTGAGCATTTTAACAAAGTATGAATCTTGAGAAGAATAAACAGTCTTTCTATTACTGTAAAAAATCTTGTACATAGGCCAATAAAAACTCTGTTTTTTGCATAAATATCCAACCTTTATTACATCAGAGTTTCCTTTATATATAGGAAAGCATTCTTAACTACTTTGAGCTTCCTCCTCCAGCATGAGGGGAGCTCGATGACTGACATTAACTATCCTTATCTATCTTAACGGACTCATTAAATATAATAAGCATTGAACTATAATTACAAAAGAGTTCTAATCAAACTTAACCTCTAAGTTTATTCTCCTTGTATCATGATTTCCTTCTAGATCTTCGACAACTGTCTCCTTTAGTTATGGTCGTGAAAGCTGAGATAAGGATGCATGAAACCAGACTAGCCTTGGATGCTGAATATGCTGGTGGTTCATTGATCATAATAATAAAATCCCTGTTTTCTCGGTCCTTGCTTCCCATCATCCTTCGAAAGATAAGCAATGTGTTCCCAGCTCTTTAATACTTCAAAACTGATGAGTGTCATCATCTTTCCAGATATGCTGGAAGCCCTGTTGATTGAACAAGTGTACAAGCCCACATGCTCGTATGCATCTTCAGCCAAACCCTAACCACCGGTAATAAAGTACCTTTATTAAAGCTATGGCTTAAGACAAAATATTTTACCTTTATGAAGGATGGACACTTGTCATTATCTGAATGGCCCTGATAACCTTATGTGGTCTCCTTGATGTTCATTAGGCATTTCCTTAAAAAATCTGCTGTCTTAATCATTAAACTGCTCATTTTCCTCATAAAATAGCACCTACAGCAGTTTCGTAGTGCGCTACGAAACTGCTGTGTAAATTAAAAAAAACACAGTCTTCCACTTTTTGAAATTCCTGAATTGTACTTGAAACATTTGGCAGAGGCACACTTCAATAGGAAGCTGATTACAAGTTTGACTATCTTGTTCGATAGCTTTCTCATGTTCAGTTTGTGGCTTATCCTCTATAGCCAAGACTCTACTCTGTTTGTATACCTTATCTTCAATTTCATTGCCTGAAAAAGGAGCACCATATATGTCTCGTCTTTTAATATCTGAATCAGAAGTGACACAACTATCATTGCCAAAAACCTGTTCAAGTATATTGAAAAGGTCCTTGTCATGCTTGTTGAATTCTTGGATATCACTCTGCTTAATATTCAAGTACCTGTACTTCATGCTTCTAAACTTTTGAAACAGCTTATCTGTTGATAGATAGTGCCCGATCTCCTCTTTAAATTTTCTAGTCACTTCAGTCCAAAACACTTGATGCTTGGAAAAAGACATTGCATCTTTTAAAGATGTCACACCATGTGCACCACGATTTATACCATCTTGTACAGCAGAAGCAATACAAATTTCGTCTTTCAATCCCCACTTTACCCTCTTGTATTGGAGCTTGATCACCTGGAAACCTTTCATTACAATTTTGTGTTCACTTGTCAAACACAAGTACTTTCTTGGGAGAATGGCCTTGTTTACCCAGCGCCTTTTGTAAGGCTGCATTAAAGTCTTGGAAGGGGACAGTTTCCATTATATATTTCAGTTGTCCATCCCTCACTAATCGTAGCAAGTAGTCTATCATGGGTTTGAATTCATTCACTGTATGCAAGTTCGTCCAATTCTGCATCCAGTATCCCCTTAAACGCAGATTCTAAAAATGAATGATGAAGTAGAAACTGTGATTGGCTTCTTTGACATCCCACCATAAGTCACCATTGTCCCACCTTGCCTCAGGAATTTCAAGACTATAGATGCAGCGTTGCCCCCAACACAATTAAAGCCTAGCACTGGTTCAGGTAAACCACGCAAAAGACTCTTAACATTCTTCACTTCCAATTCACTTTCTGGAAAGACCTCGCTTCCACCCATTGCTTTGAGTCTTTTCTTAATGTCTTCTAAGTTTGGCCTGTCCCTGACTATGTTTATTGTTTGAATGCCCCGGAGGTATGAAAGTTGAATTATGCATTGCCCTACCATACTCGTTGCCCCATTTTGAACAACCATATCTCCAGCTTTTAATGATACAAAGTCTTCAAGCATACGAAGAGCTGTGGATGGATTGACAGAAATAGTAGCAGCATACTCTGCTGGCACATCTTAAGGAACCTTACACCACGCACTCTCCTCTTTTACACAATATGTTAGATGATGGAGATGATGGAATGACCCGGTCACCTATGGAAAGATTTCTCACACCAGGTCCCAAAACTTCTACCTCTCCAACTCCCTCATAACCTCCAACTGCAGGTAGTGAGGGGCGAACTGGGTAAACACCTTCTATTCTATTGATGTCTGATGGGTTTATGGGAGCTGCAAGCATTTTTACACAAACATCGTTTTCCTTAAGATCAACTGGAGGGAGATCAACCAACCTGGTAACTTTGTCAGGAGGTCCTTCTTCTTCATAAATAACATCCCTAGAAGGTGGACATGAATGGCAGGCCAAAGTACGCGATGAAATTGAGGTCGGAGTGAAAGGCATATAAATGCCCCCCAACTTCTCAAATTTTTTAGCAATTTCCCTCTCTTCAACCGGATCTTCAGATATTGTCTTCTTGTCCATTTTGAATCCCCAATTATGAGCTGTCCGAGGAGCACTGCTAATGCCTTCATAGTATTCACTTTGTAGCTGTCTACTATTTCATGTATTTACAAATTCCAGAAATAACTTGTGAGTCTTCTCTGAAGAGAGATTGGAGAAAAACATCCCCCGCTCCTCTTTAAGCCATGTTGAAAACTCAATGTTCTTTAAAAAGTAATCTTCCTCTAATAGTGCCTTTATCTCAGCTACACCTACTGCCGAACCTTGCTTATGACTGTGGTAGTCCTCTAGCTTTTTTATTTTTATTTTTATGTTTGTGCTTGGAACGCTTATCCTTTCCTTTAAATTCTTCACCGGAGCTGCCAGTTTTTCTCACCACATAGAATTATTTGCTTTGAATGAATTTCCTCCATAGTTTACAAACGGACCCCAAAGACTGGAAATAAATGCGCGGCACGAGTGCCAAACAATGCTTAGCAACATCATCCGGTAGCCCTGGCAAAAGAGTAGATTCAGGCTCAATATTACATGTCATGGCATTTGTTGGTAACGCTTTTTGGCGCAGGGAAGAACTGATATAAATTCCAGTGGCATGACTTTTAGGTTTTGTCTTCAATAGTTTGTAGGCTGTAGCCACTTGCAACATTTTTGCAACGTTTCTTAACTCATCACAAAGAGACATTTCAGATGAGTGTTTCTGGCATCCAACTTGTGAGCATGTACGCACATCTACATGAACTTTGAGGTTTCGAGATCCAGAATTGATGACAAACATACACGCAGGAGCTTGAGAGTATGCCACCTGTAAAATACATCCACCGCATAGCTATTTCGCGTGACAGTTGCTATGGATTCGAACAAATCCCCAATTTTGCAGCGCAACCTAAAACATGTTGCGCTGTGAAATTACAAAAAGGCTTTATGCGCTTTACTATCAAACAAATTTAAGACATTTGGCATTGAAATTTTGTCAGTGATAACAGAAGGTGTTTCTCTTTGTATCCTCATAATGTGCTATCATTTCCTCTGTGAAAATTGACCAAATGACAAGTGCTTTACAATAACAAATCCCTTTATACCATAAAAATTGATTTGGTTCTAAATATAAAGATGCAATACGTACCTTTTGTAATAGTTACACATCATGTAGATCAAAATATTTCTCCATATGTAGTATCCATGTTATGGAATCCTTGCCATTAAACTTCCTCATATCGATCTTTGGAATATGGTGGGTCTTGAATCCAATGTTAGATTCTATGAAATCATGACTAAAATTTATTTTTTTCTCATCATGACTTTCCTCTACTACCTTTTCGTCATTAGGAGGTCTTTCTTGTAGAAGCTTTGTCCTAGCTTCCTTTAAACCTTACATGTCTTTCTTCAAATCTTCCATGCCTTTCTTCAAATATTCTTCCATACCATTGATATTAGCTTGCATGGCACATATAAAACTATTTATCTTAGCTTCGATCACATTCTTCAAATCATCCATCCAATTTTGCTTACTAGGTGTTTCTATTTTCTTGATTCGAGTAATTATTTTTCTTGCTTTTAGGAGCTCGATATCTAAACGACTGTAACTTTGTAATTTCAGATCTTTAAGTTTTGAAATTTTGGCCCGCGGTATTGCTTCGAGTCCTCTTTCTAACCCCACCAGTCTAATCAATATTGGATTCTTCAATAAAGAGTTATGCCAAATATCCTACGATGACATGATTATAGACTTGTTCAGTAGAGAAAACTTGTACAACCTGACACGTGTCACTGTTTCTACCTTTGGACCTGAAAAAATACACAAAAAATTACATTCTGTCCTATTTATGTAAGTTTTTACGAAATTTCAATCTGATGCTCAAAGAGAAATTTATGATGATTTTCCCAAGGGCACCTGTTTGGAATGTAATTCGAGAGTCTGCAAAAACCCTAAATGTCTTAGACCGTATCTCCGAAAATATAGTGAAACAATATCTGAAATTTGGGACTGAGCTTCACCAAGGTTTCGGCTCAAATGATTTTTAATTTCAGAGTCTGAACCTTCGTAGAAAAACAATTATAGCGAAAATACCATGATGACCTGTTTGAGATGGAATTCTGGAGCTTGTAAAAACCCTAATTTCCTCAGATCATATCTCCGAAGATATAGTGAGACAAGATCTAAAGTTCATACATGAGGTTCAAAACACGTTTTTCTCAAATGGTTTTTTTTTTAGCTTCTATAACTTCGTAGAGAAATAGTTATAGCGAACATGCCCCGATGGCCTATTTGGAGTAGCGAAACCTTAGAATCCAAAACTTTGATACCAAATGTTATGAAACAAACTCACAAAAAGATAGATCAATGAATTAAAAATCAGCCTCTTCTAAGGGGAAACTTACTTTACATTACACAAATGAACAATTGTTGGATGATACAAATGACAAGACCTTCTTTCTCTATATAGGAATCTAAGGGGTCATAATATAATCAGAGCCGACATAACAATAATAATGTAAGGGCACAACAATAACAATAGTGGGATTCTATGGGGCACATTAATAACAATATGGGGACTACATGGGCACAAAAATATAATAAGGGGGTTGCACTAATAAAAATAATGGGTTACACTAGTAGTATAAGGACCTAAAAATTGGAGTCTATCTTAGTTATCAAGGGGTAAAAGGCATATAAGTCTCATCACACCATCAAAAACAAGGACTATAAACTCAATTAAATTCTTCTCCCATTGCAATGAAAAAAATTTCTTAAATAAGGACAAAAAGGGAAATGAATCCAAACTCAAATCCTTACACAGTCTTGGTTATCAATCACTCGGTGTCAATACAAACATGCTTTAAAAGAAAAAGGATTTCAAAACTTGCTTCAATCAATCATTAACTCAATATAAATGAAGTTAATGTGCTAGGCTATTCAAATAAAGCGTTACACACAAAAACACAATATACTCATTTAGACCTAAGGCTCAATGCTCATTTAATAAGACCTTTAGATGTAATTTTAGTATAGAGATCAAATCAATGCAAGTTCTAATGGATATATGAGCTTTGGAAAATATATTATGTTTCCATAAATCCATAAAAAAAAGTAATGCAAAAAAGGACCACCATGTAAATACCTTGTAGTCACAAGAGTTCAAAATATATTTTATTAAAGTCCTTAATGAAACCTACAAGATATTGACTTCATGATTGTGTTCCTTTTCAAATAATTCTTGTGCAATGATCCATGTAAATTTAACTTGTAGAAAGTGAAGCAACACACACACACACACACACATCGAAATATTATTGATATGTGGCTCACTTCTATCGATTCATAGCCTAAAACTAAAACTAAAAATAAGAAATGCATTACCATTTTAACCCTTGCACTTTCCAAATATACACACATTCACTCAAACATTCAACAAAATTTATTATACCAAGAAGATAGAATATAAAATACTATGCTCTGTTGGCACAAATCAACTCATGACTAAGAGTTATAAGGTCGATTATCACACCATGTTTTAACAAAAACATAATAAATGAGTAGATATATCTAATATAGCGATAAAAAATAAAAGAAGAGGGAAACAGGCTAAGTTGGTGGGCCTAAACCAACTAGCTCATTGCCTTCTGGAAAGAATTAAATCATAGATCTTCTTAAAAACACAAGCAATGAGATCGAGAACCTGGCATAACATTAATATTAAAAGTACTTAGTCCTTACATAGCACAAACATATATCAAAGTCCAATGACCTCTTGGAGCGATCCATAAATTTATAGTAGTAACATATCGTTATAATAGAACTGTTAGCTTGGACAAGAGCCATCAAGATTTTTATAATATTTACAGTACGAAGACAAGCTAAAACTAGCTAGAGAAGTTGTAGAATAAAACAAACATAGATTGTAATAGTCCATGGGGAGATAAGTCTGGTTGCACTTGTTTCCTTATCTTGGGTGCACTAGAGATGTGCTATAGAGAGAATCCATGATAATTTTCAAATCTTGGTTGAATACTAAACAAAGGTTCCAACATAATGCAACCACTTTAACCTAACTCACATTGATGACTTTGACAAAGTGTAGAGGTGTTTGTTCTTTATGGGCTCACACAAAATCTCCAAATAGAGACAATAGACACACTCACTTCCTTTGGTTGTAGGGGCCTGTAGAAGGTGCATGACTTACGTACCTATCATTAGCAACATTTCTAAATAATAATTAAGCTTTAAAAATGCACTTGACTGAAGGAATTTTGGCACTAATTACAAATTTACCTCTTTAACTTTAAAGAAATGTACAATTTGGCATTTTCACCCCTTGTTACATCAAAAGGTTGCAAATATGTGGAGTAAGTATTTCAAAAGTATGGAGAGGTAGGTAGAAAGGACGTTAGGGTAGGGGAAACCTCTTTAATTTTCAAGTTTGACATATCACCCATCTTGAAGAGTTTGTGTGTTTTCACACAACTAAAATGACAACACAATATACTATATGCGCTCCCATACACAATTGAGCAAAATTGGAGTCTTCACCTATTCATTTTCCAATATGAATATTAATTGCTATTGTACCAGAGGTATGTTCTTCTTTCAAATTCCTCTCTAACTTTCTATTTTGTTCCTATAGGTAGAAATTATGCATGCATCATTTCCTGAATAATCTAGCAGTATTCTTATTCTCCTCCATGAGTTGTTCCAGTTATGCCTATAGCTCTTCATTTCAAGCCTTCATCATCAAATTTTGAAACTTAAAGAATTTATCAAGGATTTTAAATTATTTAACATTCTTCTTCAATTTCCTAATTTTCTTCCCGTCCCTAACCTTGTGCTGTAACAATTTGACTGGAATTGGTTCTTGAGAGCCTTCTGAGCTTGTAGACCATGTTTAGGTGTGCTTATGGATAACGCTATTGATTTCTTCCCTTTCTTAACAACTGAATTATTTCTTAGAGTGGAACACTTGTCACTAGTTACATGCTTCATAGAGATTCTATAATTTCAAGGAGATTCTTTCATACAATGCTCATCATTTGGAAAATTCTATTCTTCCATGGAAAAATGGACCTCTTCTGAAGCATATGGTTCATAATCATGATATAATCAATCAATAAACATAGAGAATTGAAGTGTCTTGACCTATATAAGATTCTTTGACTGATGGGGAGTTCATTTACCTTTCACGGTATTTCTAGTCACCCTTCTTGTTGGCATATGGACTGATGTCTTTACTGCTGTGTTCTTATTCGACCGTTCTTTATTTGAGTTTAAAACCCTTTTATTTTCATTCTTTGACTTCGAACCCTTGCTATGTGATAAATTCTGTTGTTTAGCGGAAAAGTCTCAACTCATTATTCATTTAGGTTTTCTTGATGGTTTGTGACTAGAACCCTAAGTTTTCCAAACTAGTTTCTAATGAGAAAGTCGCCCCATGTAAACCCTCTCCTCAATTATTTTATGGTTAATATATTAATTAAGCCATAATGATAAATCCTATACAAAAACTATACTAGGGGGCTCCTCTGGAGCCCTTGCGCCATGGATCAAATACTTATAAATAAGCTAGGGAAAGTTAATCAACTCACTACATTCAAAAGATAATAACATCGTGACATGATAAAGGAATGCAACAGAGTACTTGCCATCACATGTAACTAATAAAAATTTATGAAGGAATGAAATGTAATACAAATTTAAAATAGGAACACATGGATACAATGAAACTAAACTTCAATTAATAAATAACAAATGCTAAAAATCATTTACATGTAGAATAAAACTAACTTTGGTGATGGTAACTTATCTTTGAGAAGAGATGCAATGGTTACATGCATCTTGATATGTGTTACAATGAGGTTCATAGGCCTTTTAATCATGAAGAAAAAATAAGAAACCCTAAACATTTAGAAGCCTAACCCTAGGAGATAAAGCGCCAAAAGGTATGGGCCCTAATGGAGTTAGTTGGAATGTCAGCATCCTTGGCATATGATCTCCATTTGGAATGTAGAATAGACAATTAGAAAGGTATATCCAAGGGAAAAAAATTGACTGAAAAGATTCATGTATGCCCATTTCCTCAAAAAACATCGTTTAGGACCTCAAAAAGGTTGTGGAAGTTTAAGACCCAAAATGTGAGGATCCCTCCTAGGGTCGTTTAACTAAAACTAAATTTATCTAATTTTAAACACAATAAGAAGGGAAATAACTTATTTATATCTAATCATTTATTTGATGACAATATACCATTAAAATTTATTTACCAAAAATTAAATAAGTAAGAATTTCATTGCAACCATTTACATGAGTAATCAATAAATGGAAGAATACCTATTCCGATAGCTTAGTTGAGATGCTCACAAGCTCCTAACTCTGTTGAGATGCTCCTCTTGACTATTCGACTAGATTTTCCTCCCAGCCAACTAGAAAGTAATTCCTAGCATAGGGAACCTCCACAAGTTCCCTACCCCTTTGAGCCCAAGTCCGACTAGATGTAGTGTGTCCAAGTTTAACAAACAATCTTCAGATCCAAGTTTGATCTCCCTTCTCTCTCTCCACATCCCTCCCCCAAAACAAAATCCTCCAAACCAAAACCAAGACCAAGGATCTCCCCCCTCTCCTCTCATCATCCTTTCCCTTTTATGTCTCTTCCTCCCATCCACCTCAACCACCTATTGACTACCCCCTCATCCTTTCATTTAGTATCCTTGACTTTTCTTACCATATCTCGTTCAAAGTAGATTTGAGAAGACATTTTGGGGATAAGATATGGATATTTAAATTGGAAATTAAATTGGAGAATACCATCTCTTATCCCAAGTAAATTTTGAAAAGATACCTTGGGATATGGATATTTAATTTAGAATAATTGGAAGGAGACCATATCCTATCCAAAAATTAAATTTGAGAAGACAAGTTGGGAATTGAATAATAACAAAAATAAAATTTATATTAGTAAATAAAATTACAGTTTCACAATGTAGGTATATACCAATATTTCTTGATAATTATAAGTCAATATTTTCAAGTAACTTAAACACTAATAAAATTTGCATGATAAGATTAAGTAGGGCATTACATATACCACTCCTTCAGAAAACTTCGTCTCGAAGTTAGAGTGAAAAAGATAAAAGGAGTTCAAAAGCAGTTTGACAATAAGGCATAACAAAATAGAGAGAGAGTTATAGTAGTAAAATTTAGTAAGTCAGAAAATGATACCACTTCCCATCAAGAGTCTCCAACTAATATATATTCTCCTATACTTCATAACCGACTTCCATTCCCACCTTGTACATCCTCTGTTGTTATATACTATGTCATCAGCTATACGAATCTAACAACTGATAAAACGAATATGGCGGAAGCATCGACTATATTGACCTCACTTCCCCAGCATGCAACTGGAAATCATCATCACATGTCTAAGGGAGCGTTTCCATCACTGTCGTCTCATGATTCTAGGTTTGGAGGTTACATGGTTGGAAATACCTCCACCCCTCCTTACAACTAGGGTCAACACCCTAATATGGACCACACTACAACATTGGTTGGATACTTGTCATCGAATAATCTAGCCAGGCAATATTTTCACCTTTCCTCATTAGATGTCTCGACCTTCCCCAATCGAAGAGTATATCTTGCTTATCATATAGTTCCTTCCAATCTTCATGTTAGTTCTCATTCATGCATATATATAACAACAAAATATATATAGATAAGTGATCTTAAACATCATGTTACTAAGTCTAGTATCCATGTGTCAATTTTGTAGTTCATACTGGAAATAAATCTTACAATAGATAAATCATAATTTCACTAAGTCATTCATTAGATAAATCAGATCCACTTAAGCCATACATGAAACAACAATAACTCTGATAATTCATGCGCTAGATAAATCATCACCAAGCAAGCCATACATTAGGTCATACATCAAACATTTCAATCACTAATACTTAATCCATCTAATGATTTATATAAGTAGTTTCACTTGTCCAACTAAATGCATCAATATTACATACCGTTCATAAATAGATAACATGGAACTGCAAATAGAGCCTTAGCATAGGTAGCTATCTAAGTCAAAATGGACATCATAAATGGTCAAAAGTTAGGGGTAATTGCGACATATAGTCTTTGCATCCTCCCAGGTAGCAGATATTGGGTTATACTTGTCCCATTCTATCTTAACTTGGTCCACCAAGTGATGCTTGAGCTATCAAACCGTATGGTATGATATGCATATTGGTTTGATCATTATGGTTCCCATGTTTGAGACCTATAATTTCCTCCAGTCGAGTTTGTGGAATTCACCAGAAACATAATGTTATAGGACAAATACATAAAAGCATCATGAGTTTTATGCAAGTGGGGTGGTAGTACAAGACAATATGACATTGGTCTAATTTTCTCTTTGATTCTAAAAGGTCCTATAAATTGAGGTGGTAACTTCATACCTTTCTCAAACTAAATAGTGTTAGGAATAACTAAAAAATAAAATTAAAAACTTGGTCCCCCACTTTAAAACTTCGATCAGTACTATGTGCATCTACATAACTCTTTTTTGTATCTGGTGTTTCCTTTAAACTTCGTCGAATCTATCTTTCCTATTCCTCCATTTTGAAACAATCCTATCGTGCCTATCATTGTGTCTTCCATCTTTTCGTTGACTTAATGGCGTCCTACATGGCCTCCCATATAGAGCTTGATAAGGAGGCATCCTAATTGAATTGTGGTAATTGTTATTATAGGAAAACTCTACCAATGGTAAGTAGCTTACCCATCAAGTCTAATTATCCATGACATACATTATAGCCATATATATTCTATAATCCGATTTACTTTTTCGGTCTTTCCATCTATTTATAGACGATATGTAGTGCTAAGGTTTAGCTAAGTCCCCAACACTAACTGCAAACTTGTCCAAAATGTATGTGTAAAGCGAGAGTCACTATCAAAATGATCTTTGTTGGTAACCCATGTAGCTAGATAACTTCACCTATAAATTCTCAAGCCAAAATGGGAGAAGTCTCTTAGAAAAGGTAGTTAACCACCTAGAGATACCAAATACATGGCCAAAATAGAGTATATTAAGGTTGTTTCTCCAAGAAGAGAGAAACTCATACTTAAAGAGTAATCCATAAAAAAAATAAAATGATATTTGCAATTAATGGTCATGACCACCTTTACAAGTGGAGTGAATTCAAAGAATATGCCAAGGTAATTAGAGTCTTGTAGAAAAACAACGTAACTCCAAACGGAAATAGTATAAAGATGTTAGGGAATTATCTCAGAGGATCAACCAAATTGGCCATAAATAGTAATGCCATAGAAACATTTGCCACAATTGTCATAAAGATGTTATAACCTCCTCAAAGAAGTGGGGCGTCCTCAATCAATGTGCCAAAGTGGTTAAATGTACATGTACCAACAACTCTCCTCCAAGGAATATGATAAATAGTTCACCCTAAGAGATTATGTAATGAGGCTATGAAACTCTCCAATATAGTAATAAAGGACCTTCCCAAACCAAGAGAAACTATAGATACAATGTGAAAATAACATACCAAGTGACCAAAACCATGGGTGTCAATGTAGAAGGCCACCCAAGCAAGGTCTAAATGCCTCCAAATTCATGAGAAGATGCCAAATAAGGGGAGTGATTTCCTCTATCAAGAAAATAACTGCTCACAAAATGCCACATCATAGCCAAAATATAAATATCCATTGGCATTCTTCTAACAAACCACAACCACTTTTCCATGTCATCAAGACATCCACCAAAAGGGACATCAATTATGCAAAAAAGGGTGGGTGTACTACTTCAAGGTTCACCAATCAAAATCATGAAACAATAATCCAAGTGAAACTCTATGAACACATGCAAACATGACCAATAACTAAGTCACTGATCCATGTGGATATTGGCGGCCACCCGTCAATTCCCCTTGGACCCCCACCATTTCTTCTTTTAGTTTTTCAGTTTCCTTAATTGTAGTATAATTTACTATTTTTAGTAGTTTTTTGGGTCCTAAACTTCCGGAGCCATTTTGAGGCCCTAAACGACGTTTTTTTGGAAATCTACCGTCTGCGATTTTGTGTGTAAAATCATTTTTTTTGTCATAGTCCTCGGAGATATCTTTCCTTCGGGTTATCATGCACATCAAATGGAGACAATATGACCAAGTCATGGCCTCGGGAAGTTGGTTGTCCAACTCACCCCAACGGGGCATGTAAACTCTTGGTGTTACATCTCCTTGGGTTAGGGTTTTGGTTTTTTAGGGTTTTCTCTTATTGTTCAATAATAAAAAGGCCCTTGAGCCTAATTGTAGTTCAGTGTAGAGGCATGTAGCTGCCACATCTCTTCTCAGAGATAAGCTACCATCGCCCTAGCTGGTGTGTTTATGTTTGTAAGCATATTTCAGTATTTTACATTAATCAAATGAAGTATTATTTCCGCTGCATTTCTGTGTTTATGATTATCTCTGTAATTTGTTGCATTCCAGTTTAAATCTAGATTAGTGGTATCAGAGCGGTTTGCTTTTTTTTTCACTGTTTTTCTTTACATGTCCCCAACTAGGTCGAGATATAAGGAGTCAGGGCTTGAACTGGTCGAACCTTTGCAAGACTAGCCTCGCAAATCCCAACGGCCTCCCATGGTGAATGAAAAGAAAGATGAGGGCGTAGGAGATCCTATCAAAATCTTTCTCGAAGAAGCCCTCGAGTGACAAAGGAACGTGATGATGGACAAATTTGCCTAGATCCTTCAATGGCTAGCCAGGGGTGACGTATCAGCTTCCAACAACTACTCTGGACATGCTACACCGTTTAAGGTACAAGTTAGTTTTGAAATCTCCATATTCGAGGGTCAGATAGATGCAAATGCCGTCGATAAATAGTTAAATATGCTAGAGGGTTATTTTTCTGTTCATGATTTTTCCAGTTAGGAAAGGATTATTTTCTTTCTTCTTAAAGCAACCCCCCATGTCAAGGATTGATGGGAAACCTACTACGAGTAGAAGGATGAAAGTACAGGCTCACTATTTTTAGCTGCACCTACTAGGGATTCAATCCAGGATGCCATCAAGGAGTAGTACTACCCTGTCGGAAGCTATGAGGATCAATACATAAAGTGGACCACACTGCCACATGGAATGGACCAAGAAGTGCCAGAGTTTACCAATATTTTCCATACCCTTCGCAAAAAATTGGGTATCAAGGATTCAGAGCAGCAATTGGTACTCAAATACCGTGGCTACTTGCACAAGTACATCCAAGAAGAAATAGAATTTCTGAACATCTCCTTGCTTGGCACGACATACCAATATGTTGTCAAGGTCAAGAAAAAGTTTAAATAGAAGAAGCGAGACTTTGGATCTGCGAGATTGAAGCAAGGGAAAAGTTCCCCCAAACTGCAAAACAAAAGACAAAGCCAAGGCGGGGTGGCCCAAGACAACTCGCCAAAGCTGCAAGCAAAGAATAGTGTCATGAAGTTGAAAAAGGAAACAGGAAAGTGGTGTGAGTTCCATAAGAGCTCCACTCACAACACAAGTGAGTGTCGGGCCAAGCAGTCACTGGTAGTTGAGCTAAAGGTTTCAGAATAGTTGCATGTTCCGACTTTGAGTCAGAGCCCGACAAGGGGAATGACAAAGGGAAGTAGATCATCGATGCGGAATCTAATGCCACTGTTGCCACCACAAAGATCCAGAAGGAGGAACCCGAAGATCTAGAGAAGGAGGAGCATCTCTTCCACTCCCAGATGTGGGTAAAGGGCTCCCCGCTATAGTTCATTGTTGACAGTGGGAGCCAAAAGAACCTAATTTCGACAGAGGTTGTGAAGCGGCCGAGCTTACTGACCACAACACATCCACAACCGTACACCATTAGGTGGCTTCACCAAGGATGGGATCTTCACGTGAGCCAATAGTGTCGCCTTCCATACAACATCAAGCCCTTCACAAATGAGGTATTGTGTGACATTGCTCCCCTTGAAGTTTGTGATGTATTATTAGGACAACCATACTTGTGGAAGAAACATGCTATGTATCAAGGCCCCGTGCTGTTATTGTTACTTTGGGAAATAAGTTGTACAGGATACCGGAGGTAGCACCACCTACCACCATCTCTTTGGTTACTGTAAAACAATGCAGTAAGCTCATTTCCAAAACCCATAAATTTGTTTTCCTAATGATACATCCTCAAGGAAAGAAGAAGACGGTGGCCACGACCTCCAGATAGGGCCCCTCCGCACGACAACTACAAATGGACAAGATCATGGAGGAGTACGGGGACATCTTCACCTCCCCCATAGGGGTTCCTCTGCATTGTCAGGTCAAGTGCTCCATCGATCTGATCCTAGGTGCACCGTTGCCCAATGGACCAATCTATCGGCTCTCCATTCTGGAGAATGATGAAATCAAGAGGCATATTTAGTAGTTGATGCAGAAAGGTCTGAATCTTAATAAAAGGAATTCATAGAGTTGAAAGATCGCCTCTGCTCAGCACCAGTGCTCGCATTACCAGACTTGCAACAACCATTTGAAGTCGAGACAGATGCCTCTGACTATGCTATTGGGGTAGTCCTTGCTCAACATGGGCATCCAGTGGCATATCACAGTGAGATACTTTTGGACATAGTCCAAAAGTATCCCACTTATGACAAAGAGATGTATTCCATTTTGTAGGCCTACCGACAATGGAAGCATTACATTTTGGGGAAGGAAACGGTCATCCACACAGACCATCGACCCCTGCAGTTCATATAGACCCAAGGGAAATTGCAGAATGATCGCCATCAGAAGTGGTCCACATACCTACAAAAGTTCCATTTGAATATCAAGTATAAAAAGGGAAGTACCAATAATGTTGCAAATTGCCTCAATCGACCACCGATCATGGCGTTAACCACCGTGCTCAACTCTTGTGGGCACGAGACTTCTGATTTGCCACTTCTTTACAAAAGTAACCCATAATTTGGCCACACATACCAGACACTCTTGGAGGGTCAACATATTCCAAAATTTCACCTCCAGGATGCCCTGTTATGCCACCTGGGTCACCTTTGTGTTCCTTCAAGTGAGCGTGCCATGATGATTTTGGAAGCACACTACACTCGGGCTGTTGGGCATTTCGGGGTCGAGAAAATGGTGGCAATACTGCAAAAGTATTTCTATTGTCCGAATCTGTTGGGTCCCTATAATACTAGTGATTACCCCATTACTATTGTAGTTATACCCCTTATTAATATTGTTGTGCC
>APFE031286810.1:33698-52287 GCA_000404065.3 Pinus taeda
TAAGCTTTACTTGAGGTGAAGAAGGGCTTTCTTGCTGGAGGATGATGCTAGGTCAGAACAATTGGTTGTAATCCTCTTTCTATTCTTGATATTAATAAAGGCTATTCAAGTTTTCCTCCACATTCGTGTATGTTTGATTGTATATGCATTTGTGTGGTTAATACATATCTGGTCCTGTGTTATTTATGAATATAGATCTTTGTTCTTTGATAGTATTATGATGCTTTGATTCCACAGGTGCTCTCTGAAGCTGTGTAGACATAGAAGGAGCAGCAAAAATCTATCGAGAAGGAGAGGAACCGAGCAAGGAACCAAGCGGAAGACAAAGGTTGGTGTCCCCTGTTCCCCTCTTGTCTATTTTTCATAAAGGAAAACGAAAGTAGTTTTAACTTGTTTGTTTCTAAGATAGCTACCAGTCTTAGTGGGAATAGCAGCTCTAAGTGGACACTATTCCCTGTAACAGAGGGGAACCCTTGACTGGTAGACTTTGGGAATGTTTCCATTGGAATTGACCTTTAAAGAAACAGTAAGGAAGATAACTTTAACCAGGAATATTTCAGGGGAAGTTAATTTTAATACATTGAAACAAAACTTTGCCTTTTTATATTTTATGAGTCAAGAAAAGGATGAAAGGTGACTCTAGTTGCTTTCAGAGTTAACGAGATTGAAATGACAAGTGCTTGGTGATCTTTTAAATTTAAAGAGTCAAAAAGACCAAAATGACTACTCAGGATAATCTAGGCAAAAGGATTACCAGGTAACTGTGAACTGCAGAATACCTCCCGGTGAACCGAGAAGTACAAGTAGGCAATCTCCCTGAATGTTGTATTCAATGTATCACATTTACAAGGCAGCAGACTTGACTTCCAATAGATAAAGGGTTGCAAACCTAGTGGGGTCTCCCTTTATATACACGATGATATGGGGAGCACAAGTCCGTACTAGCATTGTCTAGTATCGAAACGAACGACAGTTGCTAGGTTTAAAGACGCTGGAACATGTCTCTAGCCTAGACCTCTGAATGTGAACGCTAAGTTTCAATGCTTCCTTAGGTTAATTCAATAGATTTTAATGGTTGATCTTGAATTAGATTTTAATTACAAGGCACTACCACTGTCATCTGGAAAAACTCCTACATGCAACTATATGAGAAAAGAGATCTTTGTGTTCGATGAAAGTTAACACTAATTGAGCGATAGAGAGCACACAATCAATGCAATAATCAAAGAATGAAATCTTTCACCAATATATGTCCTAAATGCGCTTAATCAACAAAAGACGTTTCATTTCATTTCCAATGCTTATGATGATGCAATTATAGCTTCTTAATGATGCTATTAATGCAATATTTTCGCTTAAGTAAACTAGAATGATGTTCTTCTTTTCATAAAATGCAAAATGAATATTTCACATAAAGCACTTTAATGAAAATTTTCACAATTCTGAACAAACAAGAATCGATCAAATCCAAAGCATGATAAATGAAACTAAAAGCAACTTCTTCCCTGAAACGAACAAACCAAACACATAAATTCTTCAATCGACAAACCAAGCAATGTAATCTATGCTTGGAGTGAGAAAAGAGACACTCAAAATAAGACAACAAACGAGACTCTTTCACTCATTCAATTGAAAATGAAGCAATGAAGATGTTGCGATTGAAAGATGGATTAAATGAAGCAGCAGATCAGAAACTTGACACAATGAGTAAACAAAAAAATGAACGGTAATTGACCTAGATGCACTAGAGTCATAGAAACCATCCAAAAAACTCAAGAAATCAAGCAATGAAACTTCAATCCAATCAATCAATAAAAACTAGCAAGCAAAGCATCCTAGTAACTTCTGGGTGGAAGAAGAGAGTCTGAGCGTTAAGACACACTGTTACTAGAATGGGCGAAATTTTGATTTTTTCTTAACTTAGAGACTGACACAACTACCTAACTGACAACTAGCACCAGTCGGCACGTCCGACATGACTGGCCAGACTACAACTAGCGCTGATGGGCTGATCAATGCAACTGGCCAAGATACAAGTAGCGATGATCGAGGGATTCAAAGGAAAAAATAAAAAAGAAATTCACACAGGGACAAACTTAACACATCAGAGGGTGGTCTAAACCAAACAAGCACACAAACCAAGCTAATGAAGCTTTCTAGTCAGGGAGAACACAAGAAAAATGAGCTAAGAGGTAGAAATTAAGAGGGAAAGACACACTAGTTATGATCTAGGGGAAACCTTGATCTTCACCTACAGGAATCAGCGCAACTGCCTAACTGAAAACATGCGCTAAAAGGGGGTCATCGCGACTGTTTTTGAGAAGCTCGCGCGGATCGAAGCGACTGTCCAAAAAATAAACGCACTGACCAAGGATTCAAGGAAAAAAATAAAAATTTTCAAAAGCTAAAACCAGACTTGGCACTATAAATTTCAAGCTTAGAGCAGTAAACTAGGAAAAGCAAAGAACACTAAAGGGAAGTGGTGATACTAGAAAAGTTCACACAAAACCATAAAATGAAAATCAATCAAACAAAAGGATTGGCTCCCCAATGGAGTTGCAAATTTGTGGTGTAGGTAAATTCTCAGTGCAGACACAAACAATTGCTTTAACTCGAGAGAGTGGGTCTAGCTGCAAATAAACAATCTATGGAAAATCTCGTTAAGCTAGAATCAATTAAGAGGGCCTACATCTTAGAATGCTATTCCACTTGGTGATGATCTTGCTTCCTCACTCCATCTATCTTCCGTTTCCTGCCTTCGAATACCTAAAACAAGAAAAAAAAAACAACAACAAACGTGATAGCATGCCATATTGTATTCAACCTACTTAATAGGTCAAGGAACATTAAGCCATAAAGATGTAAAATGACACTTCATGTAGGAAATCGATCGATATTTTCATTAATATAAATAAGAAAGAGATTACAACCGGTGTCGTGACATTGCTGGTCTCCTCTAACATATCCAGGTTCCAACACTTCTGCTATCACTTCATGGATAGCCCCAACAATGGAAGTTTTAAGGCCTCTTTCCCTCTAGTCTCAAACTAAACCAAAATCACATTATTCTCTCTCAAACACACACAAGAAATCTATAAGCTATAAACGACTTGTTGGTTATTCAAACTTGCTCCAAAACTCCCACTAGAACTTAATTAGAACTAGCTTGTGCTTGGGAAGAAGAGAGGTTTATATAGCTTGGATGGAGGGGAGATGGTTCCTGTTCTCATGGGAGAAGGCCTTATCTCTTGGATTAGTTCCATCCTAATAGGGGAAAGTTGCCCAAACTAACCTCCTCGACTCCATTTGGCCTAACCATTTACCAAACTTCCATTACGAAGCTTCTAGAGCTGGAACCTTCAGCTCCATATTTAAAAAAATTTCCAAAAGAGGATTGACACGATTGAGAAAGGGATCAGTCAATTTGATCGACGCTAGGGATAGTTGTAATCCCTGCATATAGGTGCGAGGAAGACACGGGTCATTAGCATCAGTCTTGTAAACTGGGATAAATAGAATATTGTTGGAAAATGGTACAAAAGGGAATTGTTCTGCTCAAGAAGAGGGACACAATGGGAGTTTCTTCATGATAGGAAAGCATGTCGAGTACATTGTAGAGGTCCTTCAGGATCGTAGACAGGGAGTACATGGACAATGAAAAAATGCTATGTAACATCTCCCCAAGCTTCATTTCATTCACCTAAGTAGAATATTGGTTACTAACAGGTGGATGGAATGAAGGTTCATTTACGAGATCTAGTGAAAGTATCAACTAGGAATTTACAAGATCTAATCAAAGGCTCGGATTGGAATCAGATCTGTTTCATTTTTTAATGAGATTGACACAGGAAAGGAACTATGCTCAAGGGACTTTGTTTCATTTTTTAAGGTGAGCTTGACACAAGAAAAGGAACCTTGCTCCATGACATTTGTTTATATTAACCATGGCTCCCAAGACGCTCTCATAAGATGGGAGAACAATGATTTATAAGGGATACATATCAAACGATCCAATGGAAAGATCAGGTGCTAGTGCTCCTAATAAATTATTTACCATGTTACCTATTGGATCTAGGTAAAAAGAAGTTGAGTAAGTAGTGAAAGGTTCATATTCATCAGTAAGTATGAGCATGGGACAGGTTGCCACATAATTAATTTGTGCCAGGGGGGATACCACAGTCATGTAAGGACCATTTAGGGAAGCTAGTTTATTGAGAGTTAAATTTGGACCAACGAATGAAATTTGGCCAATGGTCACCCTTCATGCAAGAGACACATCACACAAAAGAGTGAAGAGACAGGAGCTCCCATGTCATAAACATAGTCATGCCCAAGGAGTAAATTAAAAGCCAAAGGGCCTTGGGCTACCATCACATTGATATAGACAATATTTCCTCCTAAAGTAATAGGTAATTGAGGAAGGATCCCTAACTGTTGATTGGTTCCTCTATTAAAGGCTAACAAATTCTGGGTAACAAGCATAAGCTATGGGGAATCGAAATCTTGTTAAGAAGTTGAGGAAATAAAACTAACAGACGCGCCTTCATCTACTAATGTGCCAGGTATGGGCTTATTATAGGCATGTACTATGATATGGAAGGGCATGTAAGCTGGAAGAAGATATCCTTCTTGTCGACTCCAATCAAAGGATGTGAAAATACTGCTTGGAGGGGTGTCCTGAGAATGAGAGAACTGCCCCCTTATGCTATGGTAATGAGAGAACTGCTCCCGTGTATTATGGGAACAAGAGGATTTCCCCCCTGTTCCATGTGAATGAGAGAAATCCCCCCTGTACTATTGGAATGAGAGGATTTCCCTCCATTTCATTAGAACCTGAAGAAATGAGAAGAACTTAAGTAGTATGAAGTTCACTCTCGACAGGAAAGGTATAGCCAACTAAAGGTGGAATCAGGTCAACCACTTCATCAAAAAATGATTGGTTTAGGACAAAGTCATGGGATTCATATTTAGAGAGAATGGGATTGGTTGGATTCACATTTTGATCAACCACTTCATCAACTAGTGGAGATTGGTAAAAATATTTCGATAACCAGCCAGAAGAGAAGGTTGAGAAGCTGTAAGGTTTTCCAATACTTTTGAGGCTTCATCCATATAAGGACAAAGGTGAATAGGATGATTCCCTTCACATAACCTATAGGGAAACTTAAATTTACCCTTTTTCCCATGGACCTTATTATCACTAGGTGATGTCTTATCACTAACATCATCTCCAGAGGCTGATGACAAAGGCTAATGTGAGCTTGTGGACCACACTTCTAATACCTTGGGAATACTAGGACCATATCTAAGAAAGTGGTCACCCTTACATAACTTGTAAGGGAATTTAACTTTGCCGGGTTTATTGGAAGGTTTCTCCATAATAGGTTCATCAGTAGCAATGGTTTCTTGGTTCCCCTTTCTTATTTTACTTCTTCTTCTTCGTCATTTTCTTCTTCTTCTTAGAATCCTGGTTATTAGAATCAAGACTTTCACCAGGTGAGGAGGAAGAAAGGGAATAAAAACCATAGTGGTCGAAAACAACCAAACTGGAAAACCAATGGTAAATATGGGAAGGGAAAATGTTTCCATATAAGGAGCACCAATATTTCTAAAAGGAGGGAAAGGAACATGATTCCCACCATAGGGTTTCCTTGATTGGTGGACTTGGGAACTATTGCCATTAGTCTCAACCTAAGATCCACTAAGGATTTGTTCCACAAGGAGGATGTTATTCCATAATCAATTATTTGATTTTACAAATTAAAGACACAAGTAAAACAAAGGAATAACCAGTCAAAAAAGGATTAGCAAGCAACTATGAACTACAATAAACCACCTTGGTAAACCAAGTATTTAAGTATGTGTAGGCAATCTCCCCGAATGTTGTGCTTGGCATATCAAAGTGTACAAGGCAGGACTTCGGGATAGAAAACCTATCTGTGGGGGGATAAAAACCTATAGGGGACCTCCAAAATATACCCATAGGTATGTGGAAGCACAGTCCGTGTTAGTTCTATCTATTGCGTAAATTTATGATGAGAGTGTTCCCATATACTTTTCATGCATGGAGCGCCATCTGATATACCAAAAGGTATGTCGAGAATGGTCCGATACACTTACATATGTGGAAAGGGATATCACCCTTGAAATGAAACACTAAAAAAAAAAAAAAAAGAACAACTCCAATGTTTATAGATACTAGAACACGTCTCTAGCCTAGACCTCTATGTGTGTCGTTAAGTTTCAAATGCTCCTTAGGTTAATTGATTGAATTTTAGAGTTTATCTTGAACTATGTTTCAATTTCAAGGCTCAATACTCGATGTCACCTAAACAAAACTATAATGCAACTAATATGTCAAAAAGAACTCTTTTCATTTTCCTTTTAGTAATCAAAGGCCTAACTAAGTAGGGAAGAAGAAATTAATCAACAATGCAACAAACAAGTGATGCAACAATTTATCTCCTCAAATTCACTATTCCAATCAAAATTAAATCCATATATGCAACACAAATAATTGTTTTTCTTTTCTTTTCTTTTAATGTTTCAAATGCAAAGAAACATATGAATGCAACTTGATCATTGAAGAAAAGAAACCAAGCAACCTTTAACTGTAATGTAAATGTTACTTTTCAAATTCAACAATGTTATAAACCCTAATTGACAAGAAGAAATAAAGAACAAAAAAAATCTTATCAAAAAGGTGATGACACTCAGAGGTGATTAAAACTCATATACAAATTAGCCTCCTCCCCCCCCTCGACAATTGAGGGGGGATTTCTTTGCAAAAATATAAGCAAAAACACACAATTTCACACAAGGTATTGACTTTTCACAGACATAGACAACCTCAATGACTGAAGGAAAACTTGTTGGATGAAAGAAAATCAAAGAGCAAGGCAAAGGAATGATTTTTTTTCATTCTACTAAATCAATGTAGGTGTATAATAGGAGACAATGGTTGTAGTGTAGGTACAGAACAAAAAAAAGTGCACTAAAATGTAGATACACAAGATCAACGCAAGTGCTGAATAGGAGAAAGTGCATTGCAATGCAGGTACATATAAGGCTTAGGTGAGCTGGGCCACTCTATCTCCAAACTAGGGGGTGCAATGAGGAAGATTTGACCAAAATATGACACATAAAATCAAGAAAGCTCTGAGAATGTGTTTTCCTAAGGTCAATCATGTCTGAGTGAATCAATCGAGAAGTTTAAGAGGTGAAAAAAGTGCTAAGATCAAGGAAACCATTGAGGGAAAAAATCGATCCCGAGTGGAGTCGTCAATTTGTTATGAAAAATTTGTGATTGCAGATAAAAGTATATTCCCTAAACCTAGTGGATTGGTCTAGAACAACATAGAGTAAAGAATATAGAGTTTCCCTTAGATAAATTGAAGAATGGAAAGAGGCTTACTTTCAACCCGTCACAAGATTTACTTTCCCCTCTGCTTTTAAACTCCAATCATAGCTTTGATTTATATAATTAGAACATGCAAATACATTCACAACAAGCCAAATATCCCCAACATCTACATAGCATAATTCAATTACTCTATTCAATGGGTCACCGAAGCATTGAAATACATGAATGTAAATTTAACATAACACATATGAAAAAAATATACTCTTTGTATTAATAGAAATAGGAAATATTTTACAACCAGCAATAGTAGTTGCTTTTGTAGAGATATCCCCAACGTGACTTATCCTTGGTTGTCACAAATCACACCTCAATATCATTCTAATGCATGAAGATGATGACTCTCTTAGATTCAAGGAAGCAACATGAGGGCATGATCAGTCTCCAAATCCCAACCCTGATGTTGTAGATGACAATAAATTTATAGGATAGGGATGGTGGTTTAGGCATTCTTATCCATTTACCAATCTAGGCTTGAGATCCACTTAATATGGGAGGATGAACTCAAGGGATAAGAGGTGAAATGTCCAGGGTAGGATAAGATAGGATTCAAGCTTCTTATCCAAGCTAAATGGTCAAAGCAACCCCTAGAAGCTTATGGAAGAGGAATCTTTAGGATCCTTTTTAATTTTCCCGAATTTATAGAATCAACATACCCCCAGCAAGGAGTAAGATGCTACTGATCAACGCTGGTTAAAAATGGAGCAACCTGCTGCTAAACATAGGTCTCTAAAAGGGCAGGGTACGTTAGGGCTTAAAAGCTCTTATTTTTGGTAGTTAGACCTAGAAACTCAGTTATTTGGAAAGGTCATGCTTAGGGATTTGCGTAGGGATGATGACAACATGTTCACATATTTTGATTGATCCAGTTTGTAGGCCTATTAACCAAATGTCACAAAATGGGCTATAACATGTTTAATAAGACATTAGAATAGAACAAAAACTGATATTACTAATATATTTATATCCCTCCAAAAATTGGAAATACTTATAATATTTAGATTTCATTTAGATATACTACCATCTAATAGTGTGAAGATAGAATGTCTCTATATAATACAAAAATGTTAAATTATAAGTATTATTTATAATTTATTAAAATAATTAAGAAAAAATTGCTCAATATGTATCTTACATATATACAAAATATTAATATTAGTAATTTTATAAAATTAAATTATTTTCCATTATAACTCTTTAAATTTTTTTTCACAATCAACAAGTTTGAATATAAACCCCTTTAGAATTGTGCTTTACATACAAACATTCCAAAATTATGTAATTATATCTTCATAAATATATTACTTTTGTTGGATACCTTTAGTCAACTACTTCAACATATTTCTCTTCTTATTCATAACCCTTGTAGTCACAAGATAATGAAGAAGATGGTGTGCATTTGTTTCGATCACTCCAAATACCTTATATTATAGATTTCACTTAGTTATTTGTTTGAACATTGAATTGAATCCATAATAGCATCTTCAATCTATTGAATTGGAATCTCAAAGTTTATATCATTGTAATGATCTTCTATCCCATTTTCAGGTGTAAATCCATATTCTATAAGTATGTATTTAGTGACAGGATCAAGTTCAAGATTATCCGGATTGGATAATTATATTGTTTTCATCCATATCAATGCATTTGGAGTGGAAAAAGTGGAGGAATCAGCTCACAGGACCATTTTTACCAGCATGACCCAGTTTGGAAAAATGGGCCATGAAATATTCTGGGAGCATTTTGAGGCATCAAACAACATTTTTAGGGGCAGAACTTTGCCTCTTTAGTAGCGCACCATTTCATGTTATTCTACACATAGAGATATTTCCAACGGCGTAAGAAGCGCATTAATTGGAGTCCGTATGCCACTTAGAAATTGACCTTCTTATTTTCACACCTATACTTTAGGAGGATGCTGCATCAACCCCCATTATTCATGGAAAAGGAGCTAGCCACGTGATTATGATGTAAATTTTTTTAGAAGAGTCTATATTGTAACTCTAATTAAGAGTTGATGTAGTCAAAATTAACCACTAGTAGGCTATCAAGATGTGTTATAACCGAGCCACTAGGAGGAAGAGGCATTCCATTCTTTCAAGATAATTTTGTTCCATAGATGAGGAAAGATAGTAAGGAGAGATAGGAGGTATGGCACAAGAAGAGGATATATGCACTATAGTAGCACACATGCCACAAGCATTACTTCTTTATACCTGCATCCATATTTCCAGATAGAGAAAGAGAGCGAAGTGACCTCACTTTCCAGTTGGGTTTTCTCCCGAAAGGGTTTCCCAGAGAGCATATCTTGCGTCTTAAGTGTGTTTGTGAGATTATTTTTCTGTTCTCTACTTTTCTGCATAATTTACATTTGTATGCATGCACTAATTATAGTTAAATCTATAGATATTAGAGTTTAATAAAATTGTACTAGTGTAGAATCTCAAATTTTTAATTAATATTATTAGATCTATTGTGACGAACTATCTAGTGGAATATCCACGATAGTTTATGGATCATTTGGTACTAAAGTAGGCTTATTTTGGTATTTTGTGGAGATTTCAGGGATCTATACCAGTGGGGACGAAAATCGTAAAACCTGATGGATCTGTAAACGAACCTTGTGATATTGCAGAGGTGAGGTTTACGTAGTTAGAACAACAAGTCGCAGATATCAACTGCAATGTAAGCATACCCATGGTAGACTTGAATAGCATGTTGGGGATATTTGGAGAAGATGGGGGTTCAAATGTAGAGGATAAATCAGAACGAGGATTAGAATATCAGGGAGATATAAAGAACCAGTCTAAGAAAGGACACAAAAAGGATCAACCCAGTTCAAGTGTCATGAACCAATCACAGTCCCTGTTTAAAATGGAAGCAAAAGTCGATATCAAGTCGTACCATGATGAGATCGATGCTCTGAAGCTGAACCACTGGTTGCATCAATTTGAAGTATATTTTATTTTCCATCAGATCGAGGAAGGGTAAAATATCTCATTCGTGTGGCTAAAATTAGAGGGCCATGCACTGACTTGGTGGGAGAGCCACACAGAAACCATGAGGTTGGAGGGAGAACCTACATTAACTAAGTGGGAGGATTTCAAAATGCTCATTAAGTCACATTTTTATCCCCTTGGGTACATGCAGGACCAGTGGATCTAGTGGCATTACTTTAGGCAAAATCCTGGCCAAAGCATGTAGGAGTACACTACTGAATTCAAGAAGATGGCTATAATGTTGGGTATCTCTCTAAAGAATCCAAATGTACTCCTTAAGTATTTGGGGGGTCTGCACCACCATTTGCGTGAGCAAGTGATGTTGTTCAAGCCCAAATTAGTGGATGAGGCTTGTGTACATGCACAACACCTAGAGAACATAGGCCTGAAGAATGCACAATCAAGTGGATCAAATCAGAAGGAGCAATAAGAAGCTTCTAAGCAGGGGAATAAGAAGCAAAAATGGGGGAAAGATAAGAAGACGAAAACCACAACACACCAGTGAAAAGATCCTAGCAACCATTGCAACCACTGTAATATCGATGACCATATAAAGGAAAAAATGTTGGAAGTTGCATCCCTTGCTAAACCTAAAGAATAAGAAAAAAGAAAAAAATAAGAAGAATCTCATGGCCACTTATTTGAGTAACCAAGTTGAAAAAAACTTGGATGTGGATGAGAAGATCATCTGTACATCAATACAGAAGGAGGTGAATCTGACTAGCCTTCAACAACATGAAGAGAAAGAAATGACTAAACTCTTCCATATAAAGATACAGGTAAAGAAGACAACGATTGATGCTTTATTTGACTCAGGACTGCAAGCGAATCTCATTGTAGTAGAGCTGGTCAAGAAGTTGGAGTTGGAAGTTCGGTATCATCTGAACCCATATCCATTAGGATGGGTAAATAAGGATGCAACACTGAAGGTAACAAAACAATAAAAATGATGAAGTAAATCTAGATGTGGTTCCCTTGATGTATGTGGAGTCATATTTGGGAGTCCATATATGTACATGTGTGATGCACTATCCATGAGAAGAGCCAACCAATACCAACTCGTCAAGGATTGAAAATAGTTAATCATCAATGCCCACAAAGGCAAGTTGAAAATTTCTCTGGTAAATGATAACCAAGCCAAGAAATTGATTAGTTTCAACAAGAAGTATGTTTTGTTATTTTTAAGAGAACGTTAGTCTGTAGATGAGTCAATAAGAGGAAATACATCCCTAGAGGGGTGCACTAAGAAATGGAAACAACAACAACAACAACTAGAGGAGTTACTACAGGCATACATGGATGTGTTCTAATAGCCTAAAGAACTACCATCTAAGGCGGAGGTGGAACATGAGATCCAACTATTCCCAAAATCCCCCTTGCTGAATATTGGGCTTTACAAACAGTCTATTATAGAAACAAGTGAGGTGAAGAAAAATTTGCAGAAGTTGCTGGAACAAGGTGTCATTCAACTGAGTACACCACCATGTGGTTCACCCATCATCATTGTGCCAAAGAAGGATGGGATTTGGTGGATGTGTATATATTATAGGGCATTGAAAAAAATCACGCTAAAGAAAAGTTACCCCCTGCCTAGGATAGATGATTTATTGGATCAGCTGCAATAAGAAAAATACTTCACCACGCTAGATTTGAATTTTGGATACCACTAGGTTCAAGCCAAAGAAGAGGATACATGGAAGGCCACCTTCAAAACCATGCAAGGTTTGAATGAGTTGTTAGTTATGCCATTTGGCCTATGTAATGCACCAAATACGTTTATGAGATTAATGAATGATGTACTACACCCTTTTATATATTCATTTTTTATTGTCTATTTGGATGATATACTGGTATATAGTTCTACCTAGGAGGAGGATATTTTTTATTGTCTATGTAGGTGCTTGAAACATTGAAGAAGCACCAACTAATAGAAAATCTCATGAAGTGGGAGTTTGCGCAACGATCTTCATTGTATCTGGGGTATGTGATCGGTGGAGGAGAACTAAATATAGATCCTTCCAAGATGGAGGCCATCATGAAATGGCTGGTGCCTACTAATGTTTCTGAGGTTAGGAGTTTCATGGTGGCAACGTAGTATTTGAGGAAATTCATACCCTTGTTTTCAGCAATAGCAACACCGCTCCATGCCATAACTATAAGTGGCAAGAGTTTCTAGTGGGGAAAAGGTCAACATATGGCATTCAAAGAATTAAAGTAGAAGATTATTCAAGCACCATTTATGGCATTACCAAACTTGCAACGACCTTTTGAAGTGCAAACAAATGATAGTGGGAATGTTATGGGAGCTGTCTTGATGTAGGGAGGAAGGCCTGTATGCAACCATTTTGAAGTTTTTCATGGGGAAGTTATTAACTATCCTAACTATGACAAGTAGCTCTATGCCATGGTGCAAACTGTGAAGAAGTGGAAGCACTATCTGATGGGAAAGGAGACAATAATCCGCACAAATCACTAGTCGTTATAGTAATTGCAAGCCCATAGTAAGCTATAATAGACCAGGAATTACAAGTGGATGGGGTTTTCACATCAGTTTCATTTAGTGATCAAGTATAAGAAGAGAAGCACAAACAAGTTGACCGACATGCTTTCAAGGCCACCCACATAAGAGAACACAACTTTGGGGACTTTTATGCACATGGAGCCATTCACTCATGATGCATAAAGAGAAGCATATTTAGAGGATGAAGACTTCAAGTAGGTGTATCAGCAGTTGCAGAGTCAGAGACATGTGCACGCTGGAAATAACATGGTTTACTACCATCTCCAAGTTGGGTTACTCTACAGGATGGATAATATATGTGTTCCTTAAGGTGAGTGACTGCCGCTAATCATAGAGGCTCACACCTCCAAGGTTGTAGGGAACTTTGGTGTAGGGAAGAACACGGCTAAGTTGCAGAGGTATGTGTATTGGCGCAAGATGCAAGAGCAGGTATCTATGTTCGTAAGAGAATGCCATGCTTTATTGTACTAGCAAGCCTAACAACAGGAAGCAAGGTCTATATCATCCCTTACCTGTACCTACTCATCCTTGGGGAAGTATTTCCATGGACTTTTTGGGAGGTTTACCTACAACCAAGAAGGGACATGACTACCTATTTGTGGTAGTTGATAGGTTCAATGAGATGTGCGTTCTGATGCCCTGTACAAAAGACCATCAACGGGAAAGAAGCAACAAACTTGTTCTTTGGATAGGTTTGGGTGCACTTTGGGATACCAAGGAGCATTATTTCAGACATGGATATAAGATTTCTCAGTGCATTCTGGACTACATTATGGGAGAAGATGGAAACAAAGTTGGAGAGATCTAGAACATTCCTTCCACAGACAGAAGTAGTCAATAGGACTTTGGTGCAACTTTTGAGGGGATACAACTAGAAGAATCCAAAGACATGGGATGAAAATTTGGTATATATACAACATTTTTGCAATAGAGCAATCCACACTTCTACAGGAAAGTCCCCATTTGAGACTTGTTTTGGATATTTTCCACCTTCACCCTTGGAAATTACATATGGGTAACAAGGAGGAGCGAGATAAGATCTTACAGGAGATACTTTGAGGGCTGAAAAATTTATAGAGACGATTAGGTAGATCCATCTACAATACATGAAACACTGCAGAAGTCACATGAGAAGTATAAGGCCAGGCATGATCAAAACAAAACAAAGAAGTCATTCAAGGTGGGAGACAGAGTATGGTTACAGTTGAAGAAGGAGAGGCTGTAGAGGCCTAGTAAGAAAATCAAGGCTCTGAGGTATGGTCCCTTTAAGATACTAGAAAATGTGGGTGATAATGCTTATCGACTCAATTTACCACCATATATGCACATTTACTTGGTTGTGAATGTACATAATTTGGAACTTTATGAGCCTTCCATGCTAAATCAGGAAGAGTAACATGTCCTACCTTCTATGGAGGATTTGGCACTAGATGCTTAGGCAGAGTTGACAGAAGATACCATTTTGCAAAAGAGGTCCAAAACTACAAGATAGGGGCAACATGATCTTTGACAGATTGGATTGAAGGGACAACTACCAGACAAAGCTAAAGGGTACACCAGAGAGAAGGTGGATGAAACATTTCCTCACCTCATTCAGTGGAAGCCTCCGGGGACCAAAATCCTCCCAAAATAGGGAGGTGTGATCCATATTGGATCATTATATTGTTTGTCATCCATCTCGATGCATTTGGAGTGGAAAAAGTGGAGGAATAAGTTCACGGACCATTTTTATTGGCGGGACCTAGTTTGGCAAAACAGGGTCTGAAACCTTCAAGAAGTGTTTTGAGGCATCAAACGACATTTTTTGGGGGTAAATCTTTGTCACTTTAGCATGCACCATTTCATGTTATTCTACACACAAAGATATTTCTGAAAACACAAAAAGTGCATTAATCAGAGTCTGTATGTAACTTAGAAGTTGACCTTCTTGTTTTCATGCCTATAGTTTGGGAGGATGTTGTGTCAACCCCCATTATTCATAGAAAAGGGGCTAGCCATGTGATTATGGTGTAAAATACTTTAGAAGAGTCTATATTGTATCTCTAGTTAAGAGCTAATGTGGTCAAAATTAACCACGAGTAGGCTATCATGCTATGTTATAACCAGGCCATTGGGAGGAAGAGGAATTCCATTCTTTCAGGAGCATTTTGTTCCATAACTGAGTAAAGGTAGCTAGGTAAGATAGGAGGTAGAGCACAGAAAGAGGATCCATGCAACCATATTTCTAGACAGAGAAAGGGAGTGAAGCATTACTTCTTTGAACGTGCAATCATAAAATTAAAAAAATATTTTAATTATAAGTTAAAAATAAAAATAAAAATATTTAAAACCCATTAAAACTCAAAAAGAAAACTTTCCAAGATAAAAATTAAATTAAATAAAAATTTATTAAAAACATTTTAAAAATAAGAACATTGTAATTTTTAAAGCAAATATAAATTAAACAATTGAAATAATTTATTAAAAAATTATTATATTTTATTTTAAATATTAAAATTAACTAAAAAATAAAGTTATATAAATTAATAAAACAAAAACAAGGATATAACGTATATATTGGAATGAAAAAATTTAAAAAATTTAATTTAAAAAAAAGTGAATTAGGTATTAAAAAATACAAATAAAAAAATTTAAATACCAAACTAAAAACTATTTTTTTTAAATAAATAATTAATTTTAAAAATATATATTTAAAAAATCAATAAAAAAATAAAAATAAAATAAAAAACATGATGATAATGATTAACGTCCACTAAGACCAATGTGGTCTATGGGGCCTCAAGAAAAGAGAGTCTAATTGTCATTATTCAAAATCCTGTTTATGTGATGAAAATGCAGGGAAAGAAGCGTTCCAAGATCACTATAGTTGGGCCGACTTAATAAGTCAAAAAGATTGGAGGTGTGATTGAGGATAGGGAATTGAGAGTGGATGTGGGCAAGAGCCGGGTAGTCTAAAAAGAAGTGCTTTTCATCTTCCACCTTCTTAGCATCACAAATATGAAAAATTCTAACATCCAGGGAGTCTTGGGAGTAGACCACCATTCGGTCTCACTCCGAAGATCATGAGAGTTAGTTCTAATCCTCCCAATGTTCATTTTATTCTTAGTGATAGTCAAAATAGAGAGATAATTCTGGTTATCGAGGGTGGGGTTGATCACCTCCTTATAGTACCTTAGCTTCCTTTTACCCTCCAACTCCTTATCATCCCACATCTTATCCTTAAAAATAGAGGTAATAGTTTCTTTGATACTGTCCTTGCTTCCCATGATGATTTCCTCCTTAATACCCCAAAGATTGAGCCAAGACTAAGCATCTTGATGCCACCCACGCTTGAGGCATAGGTGGGGGTTTTGACTAAAGTTAGAAGCAATTTTTGGGAGCCTCTTGGATTCCATATTGTGAAGTTGCTTCCTATACATCAAGTATCTAAACATAGCCACACTTTCAATGGGGGAAATTCCAACTTCAATCAAGAGGATAAGATAGGGATTATTTCCCTTGATCTTGAGGTTATAGGTTATCAATTGTTTTTGGATAATCTCAATATTTCTCCACGACACCCTAGATATACTGCACCCGCAAACTTCACATCCGTATAGGATAATAGGGGTGACGAGAGTCTAAAAAAGAACCCTTTTTAACTCCAAATGTAAAGATCGACTGACCTACAATTGTTTTCAAGGTCAAAATAAGCTTTCCAACCTCTAATAATTCTTTTCTCGATGCTATAATTCTAGTTGAGTTGATGAGGAAAGACAATACCCAAATATTTATAAGAAGAAACCTGCTCAAGACAAAGGTTATCATAGACAAAACTACCTTGGGTGATCCTTTTAGATTTAATGACCATAACTTTAGTCTTGTCAGTATTAACTGCCATACCCATCTTGGAGTAGTAGACATGAAGAGTCTTAAGCTGCTTGTCTAGGTCATCATGGCTCCTTGCAAGAAGAATGATATCATCAGCATAAAGGAGAAGAGTAATGATAATACCAATGAGCTCAGTGCCTTTGTAGCCCACAGTTTCTAGACACTCCTCTAGTTTATCGATGTAAATACCAAAAAGGGTAGGGGAAAGGGGACAACCTTACTTAACTTTGATATTACATTTAATATCTTTAGACCACCTTTCATTGGTATTAAGCTTGGTAATTATAGTCTTGTAGAGGCGTATCACAACAATCCTTAGTTCAGGAGGAACCATGATCTCTTTAAGCCTCTCCTAGAGCTTATCTCGGGGGCCAGTGTTGAAATATTTTCTAAAGTCCACAAAATAATAGAAGAGATCGGTTTTACTATTGCAACATTCCTCTGCGATGATCCTAAGGGTGACAAGGTGGTCGATGGTCAAGTGATGTCTCCTAAAATGAACTTGCCCTTTAGGTCTTTAAACTTGGTTCTCAAGCCAAAGGCTAAGCTTTTTTACTAGAAGGAGCCCATAAAGCTTGGCTAAGATGTGGCTAATCATAATGGTCTTGTAGTTAGAGGGAACTATTTTGTCCCCATTTTTGAAGATAGGCACAATAAGGCTTTGCGTCCAAGGCTTAGGGAAGCCATGCTTTACAACCAAATTGAGAAGCTTGTGGAGATGAGGAATGAGGATAGATTTTCCTATTTTAAAGATCTCAGCTTGGCAACCTTCAATATCTTTGGCTTTCCCATTAGAGAGCTTATTAATACCAAACTCAACATTTTTTAGATAAAAAAATGTCACCCTTAATAGGAGTGTTCAAGATGGCGCCCATGGTGTCTGGAGAGTCATACAACTTCTTAAGATAGCTATCGCAATTTTCTATGGGGATAGAATGATTATCTTTAGTTTTACGAATAAGCACATTCCGTCAAAATTTTCTGGGAACAACTTTAGAAAGGTGGCAAAGATGCTCTTGTCTCTTTTTAATACATGACCTCTTCTTCCTCTTAATGAGAGCTTTGCATATACTTATATTCTGGACCTTAATGCTTTCATTAGGGGTGTCTTTGATTGCTTTCATGACAATTTTACAGTCTTTTTCATACCAAGGATAAAAAGTTCTATTATTTTTCTTATGCAAAGTCTTATTAGAGAATTTGCTAATGGTGGTGGAAAGGACAATACTAAAATGGTAATAGATTTGATTAATGTTGTTATTATAAGTCAGGGAGCCTAAATTCCTTTCCAAATCCCTTAATAAAAGGTCAACATTACTTTTATCAAAGTGAATGTGACTTTTTCTTTCATGTTCTCTTGCATGTGGGTGGTATGCATAACAAGATTTGAGGGATAAAGACAAAAGTCTGTGGTTAGAGTCAGACTTGTACCCGTTAAGAAGCTCAAAGTTTGTAATATGGTTGAGGACATGGATTTCATAGATTGCATAATCCACGATGCTGCTACTCAGCCCATGGAAATAGGTCATATGAATGGAGAGAGGCCATCTATTAATACCATTACAAATGATGGGGTCCTAGGAACTACAAATTTTGAGGAGCTCGGTGTTGAATAAGTTCTCGATTATGTCTTCAGACTTTCTCTTGAATCTATTAGTTGAGTAACCATCCTCATTAGTCCACAAGGGGTTGAGGTTAGAGTTGTTACTTAACATAATAGCTTGGTTAGTAGTAGTTCGAGCATTAAAGTCCCTAAGCAAAAGTATACTAAAAATAAAA